>JAZHYW010043335.1:0-96237 GCA_037355805.1 Ixodes ricinus
GTAGACAAACGTCATTTTTATTTTGATATATGATCTCCCGTTATTAATTAAACCTTTCATGAGCCTATGTACGAAACTGCACCCCGAATTTCGCCAGTGTCAATGGCTGACATCCGTAGGTGCTGCGTGACGTCACAAAACGCAAAGGTTTCTCGGATGGTCGGGATAACAAACGTTGGTCGATGGATGTCTTGTATTTTGTTTCGAATTATATAGTCTCCTAGGCTGTACCCTACTGAAATACGGATCTTTTAATGCAGTTCCCAAGCATGTGCAAAACAAGTCACGCCTTTTAGCAGGAAATTACTCGCAGACAGCCATAAGCTTCGAGCAAACGTATGCCGTTTCGCGCAAACACAGCTAGCGACGGCCACCGATCGAACTAGGGGCGCTTGCAAAGCAAAGGATGCAGATTTCGCCTCTGAAGCGGCACCTAAGTACACAAAGCAGCATCTGGGTACACATGTCAGCGGATCCACTGGATCGGTGATGAGGCTGCGGGTCGTTCCCTGCGGGTCGAAGACAAACGGCGAATCGTTCAAATGCATGTCGTCACTTGACTTGGACGAGCTTGGTGAATCGTAGCCACGCTCCATTTTCACACGCGGGTCAAACAGAATCGGGCTGCACGCGTGCTAAATACAACTTCTGGTATTGTTTCCAGATGGCCTAGCTGTTGGTTTCGGTTTCGCTGCATAATCAAATTGATTGATCCGATTTGGGCGAGGAATGGATGGACGTAGTTTAATATCGTTGGCACAGCATCACACCTCAGCTTACGAGCCTTCTGTCCGCTTAAAGCTCAGCTCGTAGCTCTCTTCTGTGAGATGATTGCTGCATAAGCGGGATCTCGATCTTGACGGGAACCTAGTCCCTACGCACGGCGACGATCCACTTCGCTCGTCACTGCACGTTTCGCGGAAAAGTGTGGAAAGTCATGTCTTGGCTCGTATGTTGCTGCCCGGTGGTTGTGGCACCCAACCGCGCAACAAAAATCTCACCCAACTACGAAACAAGTCGAGCACAACATCAAAAACGAAGCACGCTGAGGCAGACAGAAATGCTCGCTCTGCGTTTTGTGACGTCAGAGCTTCAATGTTGCCAACGAAAGCAGCGTTTACGCTAGAATACGATTGGAGCAGCATAAATTCAATTACTCATGCAGAGGGGCATATAAAATTCAGATATTGCACGTACGATCCGTCTCGAGGCAATAACAATGATATTCAATTGTTTTCTCGAATACAAAATTTGACCGGACAATCCCTTTAACAGGGCCAAGGAAACGCTCCCGCGCGCCACCGTCGTCAATTTCTGACCGACGCACAGGTCTATCACGTGGTGCTTGCGCTCTTTCAGGGTCTTCCTTTGGGCTCTAAAAGTGACTTATTATTCTTGGTTTTTGTTGCACTTTAAAGGGACAATGAAGGCAATTTCGGACATATTTTTGGCGATTGAACTGGGTTCCAGGCACGTCTCAGGCCACGTTGCCCAAATTTCAGTCAAAACCGGCGCTTGTGTGCCGCGCAAATCAATTAAACAGACGCGGTAATAATCGCACCGGGATCGACTGGGGCGACGCCCCGAGAGTTGCGGGAGAAGCCAGGAGAAGCGGAGCTCACGTGACCGATGCGGGGCCAAGAAGCGCGACGTCACAAAAGACGCGTCAGCGATTGGTCGAAACGAGAAACGTGCCCTCGGTCACGTTTTGGTTCGTGATTTTTAGGAATACTGTTCTAATTTCCGCTTGAATAACCATGAAAAGTATAAATCGGACCGGAAATGATTACTAACCCATAAATAAAGCAGCATAATTGTTTTTTTTCTTTGCTACGCTGGACGCGAAACGGGCAACGAGCAACTATGGGCAAACAAAATAAAATTAAAAAAAGAACACGGTACTCGAAGGATTTTGCAAAATGGTAGCTGTAGATGGCTGTTCTAACGGTCGACTGAAGACCAGTATTCGTTCGGGCGACGCTAGTTTTCACGTGTGGGTTGCTGTTCGTGTTCTTTGACGACGAAAAGAGGACGTCCGCGGAGGAACCGGATCCCGGAACGGCCGCATCGCTGCCGCTTTCCCCTCGGCATCTCCAACGCGTCCGTCCTTCGGCATGCGGGCCGCTTGTTGCCGGCTGGGCGGTCTCCGTCGGGTCCGCCACACACGTACTCCCGTTCCGTTGGTGTTCGGTCACTGAACGGAAGCTCGAACTCGCTCGCGAGAGCGGCATTGCCGTCCATGTTGACAGATTCGGCGAAACGACCGCGCCACCGCGCTTCTATAACCCACCGCGGTAACCAGAGTCTCGATCTCCTAAATACTACCGATACCGACTATTCACACTTGACGTCACTCCCTACGTCACCTCCGTTTTCGGAGGCCCAGAAACGAGAATGGAGATCGTTCAGTTTCGGTTTCTTTCTTCTTTCGTAGGCACAGAAATACGCGTCACAAATGTCTACAAAAAATTGGGCAGCATGCTATGTTCCCAAGAAGCATAAAAACACCGTTTAGAAAAATTAAATAAAATCGTCTTCATTGTCCCTTTAAACAAAGCGAATAAGTAACTTTTAAAGACCATAGGAAGCTTCCGAAAGAGCGCAAGCCCCACTTTTCCTCGGGCACCCGCGGGCACCAACTACAAATTCGTTTCGCGCCGTAAATATAGCTCTAAGAATTTTTTTCCCAACTAACTTTATTTACGGAATCACCGACCTTTACCCTTTCCGATGTGCTATTTAGTATCGCGAAATTCAGATTGTGAAATCGGCAAGTAAAAATGATACCAAAACAAACATTCAAATATACCCGCACTTTTCAGTACCGTGACGTCAGTAAGGCGGGCTTGCAGGTCGAACGGGCAGTCTAAAGCTGTACTATGCTGAGCGTTTGTTTCCGTGCTGCTGCGCGGGTGCTGGACCGAGCTTTCAAAGCATTCATATGAAACCTTGAAACTGCTTGTAACCATTTGGGAACAAAATCCACAGTCCAGAGTGAACCCCCGCTTCCCCTGACGTCAATTTGTCATCGTTGTCAGTAGAGCCTTTCACTTTAAAAAGCACGGTGAGGACCAAAATTGTAATTTAAATAACTCTGCGAACAAAAATTATGTTGGCCCAATATTTGGGTTACTATTTGAACGTTTGTTGGTGTGTTCAGCAAATTTTCAGACAAATCGGCAGGGGCTCCGGAAGTATATCTGAGTGTGCGGGCGACATCTCGGGACTCATGTCACATCGTGCAGTTCACCTCTCTCTCTATTGATATATATATGGGTGGTTTCATTTGAAATCGAACACGCTTGTCGGGGTGGGTCTTTCGATTTGTTTTGAAAAAATATATGTAATCGCCCCATTTTCTAAAAAACAAAACCGCTTTTCAAAATATAAAAAAAAATATTTTGCTTTACAAAAAATTTTTGAGTGGAGCAGGGTGAAAATCTATTTTTTACTCCGTGATTTTTTTACCCAGTTCTGTACGCCGGTATGAATAGGGAAACATTCAAAACTCGCAGTATTTTTTTGTGCTTTGTATGTTATTTCGACTATTTTTTAGTTTAAAGGAAAATACTTTTGTATATTTTTGATTATTGAGGTAAAAAATGCCAAACATTGTCTCGTTGACAATCAGGTGACATCTTCAGAGCCTTGTAACTCACGAGTTATTATATTTGTCACTTACCAAATACTATGCGGGTGTAGCTCCTATACATGGGCTATCGACGAGGCATAAGTTTAGTTTATTTTATTTTCTCTGAATCTTTTTTATATAAAATTTGAAATATCGTCGAAAATGGAATTAACCGATATTTTGAACCCACTTTATTCAAAAGGGCCATTTTTATTTCGTTCGATTTTTTTATTATTGCTGCGGGTTTTATTTGTTGTATCTTCTCTAGAAGGGATTGAAATCGCCTCCCACGTGACAGCTTTTAGTGGGGGCATGCCCCCACTGGTTTAGAAAGTATGAAAACGACTGCCCCCACTGCCCCCCCCCCCCCCGGTTCTGGAGCCCCTGCAAATCGGAGACTACAAACAAAACGCCAGAGTACCCCTTTAAAGGGCAACTCCGGCTCAATTCCGAAAAATTTAGGCTTACATGTGATTCCATTTCACAAAGTACTACTCAACAGCTCTACGTCTTCGGATTCGCGAAATGTTGAATATTATTTGTGTAATCTTAATTTAAACATCAGCCGATACCGAAACCGAAACTTCGGTTGCGTCAGGCAACATTGGTCCCGTGTCCTCAGAGTCATGGCCACGTCACGTCGAACCACGTGGTCTTGTGACGTTCGCAGGCGCGAGGTACAGGACACGCGACGCGGGTAGGTCGCTTCGCATGGCGAGGATGGTGATGGCCCGGGGGAGAGGGGGAAGGGGAGAACACGAAAGAGGAGAGGGGGGAACGGAGAAACCGGACATGCGATAAACGCGCAGGGCAGCGCAAACTAGCGCATCCGCGTTACGGTGATCACGTGGACGCCGTAGAGCCAACACCGGGAGGAGAAACTCATGACGTCATCGTTCAATTTCGCTCCGAGAAGTAAAAACAACCAAAACGTGAGAATGACGTAGTCATGCCTTTGGCGTAGTGGTTCAACGTTGGCCGCTCCAACCCCGTCGCATTGACTGCGCTGACGATTGCGCCTCACGTCGCACGCTAGAGTTGGCAGATTTCGGCGACTTGGCTCGTTTGAAAGTTTGCTGGCCAGTTTATTAAATATATAGACGGAATTAGATCGTAATATTTGACATGGGGTCTTCCTATATGATACTGAAGAGGGCTGCATAGTTTTCTAAATATCAAAAATGAAGCGGAGTTGCCCTTTAAAGGGATACAACGAAATTTCGGCGCTAGTAGTTTGGTCTATATGTCACCGGTCTTCAAACCATAGGGCGCTCTATGGTTTGAAGACCGGTGGCTTCACTGCATCTTCATAGGAGTTAAGCCTTTTTCTTTCTTTACTTATTCCTCAGGCAAGCTCGCTCTTTACGAATTTTATAGAAAAAATGCACCACCTGTGGCCAACACTGTACAAAATTGATACGCGATAGGTTAAGAAACCGAATTTTGTAGTCAGTTTGAAGAGCCTGGCCGCTCCTTGAATCACCCAGTAGATTGCACTACTCTGCTCCGAACGAGCTATATAGTGCTCTAGCCGCAGCTTTGCTCGTCCCAAGACAAACTGCGTCACGATTGCGCCAACTGTGACGTGGTCTCCAATGGCTGCTCCGAGCGTTTGCCAGGATGGGCCGTTTATAACCAAAAATGCAGCCATCAGGCTCAAAATACAAACATCTGTTTGTCATTTCCAGATATTGTGGGTCATCTTCAGCCTATTTCTGAACACGACGGTTATATTTCAAATTTCGTTGCAGATACTGAATCGAAACTTGAATACAGAAAACATCAAATAATAAGTGAAATCTTTTTTTTCATCTGAAAACAGCAGGCCGAGAGTCCGTAGATGCCTTGCAAGAGAATGCGCGATACGGACACCAAAATGGCGATTGTAAACGAACGGTCACGATGGATGACGATGGGGCTAGCCACTGTACACTGAGCATTTGTTTTTCTTTTGAGTTTCGGTTTCGATTGAAGTGCACATGGATCCTTGGGCATTGATTTCAGGGGGGGGGTAGAAGGTGTTAGATTCATGCAAACACTGTTTGTGCCAACTTTGACTTTTACACTTGTAATGCAAGTGTACCAGCATGTTTTTCCAAATTACTTTGATGCACCTCTAATTTTCAACAAATTATGTTTCAAAATGGCCCACGCATTTCTTATACCTTGTTTTAGCAGTCACTTCCATGACAATATGGTTACCTTGCAGCATACTTTACGTTGTCACTGAGGTAAAAGACGATTATCATAACTGCAACTACTCATTGGTAGAGCAGTTAATTCAAAGCAAGCAATGACCATGCCAGGAAGAATGTCCAAGTTTCTTCAAACCATTTATTTGTGAAGATGTACACTCTAAAAATATAACACACATTTGTAAGTATTGTACACATTATAGACAGTGTATGCAGTCTTTGGCTTCTATTCCAGATGGGATCAACCTTCCCACAACCACGGAGTTGCCGCAGGGTTTTAGGCCATCGCCACACCAGTCACCGAGATCGCTCCAAACAAAAACCCAACCACTCAAATCTTGCAGTTTGGACAGAGACATGAATGGTCAAACGAAACAAAATGGTGAACTGAAGTCTCCACACGTGGGTGCCTGACCAGCGGCGGTAGCTGTCATGTTAAGACGTCGGAAAGAAATGCCCTGGCTGAAACACGCTTCCCCAGACTGCACCATATCACAGGACCTGTACTACCTTTAGGTAGTAGTGATCCACATTCAAACACCAATAATGTACACATGAGCATGGGCCAGAGTATGAGGTATTGGCGCGGTACATTTGTTCCTCCCTGCTCGCCTCGTCAAACCTTCTACAAAAGGGGTTTTAGCTAGCCCACACCATTGACTGGTCCCCTGGACACGCCAAAACTAGATGCAAGATGTCGGCACACGCAGCTGTGGCTGCACACATCATAGTGATGTAGACCCTGTATGAAACATTTTGTTTCAGGAAAGATGTCTATATACAGATCATGATCCAAGCTGACTTTCTTGAACAAACATTCAGCTAAACTGCAAAAGGTCTCTGCTAAGCAATGTCTGAGAGACGTGCCCACTAAAAATAAGGGTCAAAATCCATACAAAAGTTTGCAAAACGCTTGGGATCCGAATTGCTGTTCATCAGTAAAAGAGACACCAGAAAAATTAACAATATTCATCGATATATTTGCAGAAATTACTTTATATTATCATGATTTCAGGATCACTGGGAAATGCATTAAATTGAACCATCACAAGAGTGTATAATATTGCCGAATAGAACTACTTTTGACATGTAAAAGGTTAGCCTGCTATGCTCACTGACTTCTAGCAAGGGAGTCGGCTACAAAGTTTGACTATTTTAGTTTAGTGCACAGGGTGCAAAAGGAATGGACATATATTTGATGGATCCCCATTTTACAAAATAAATGGCCACCAAACACTGGCTCAGAAATCAGAGCAGTAACTTACTTCTTCAAATTTGAAAATATGAGAGGTAAAAAATATAGCACCAAATTTAAATGCCAGAATGAGCGACTTGGTGAAAGATTTGCAAGATCTAAAACAGGAATCAGCAACAACTTGTGGCAGCAGGCCACAATTCAGATTCGTGAGCTGGCATAGGCTTTGCTTATCCTTGTTAAGTTGTGTAGTAAGCCGATCGGCAGAAATGTAGGCTTGTAATCGCAGGTACTATCAGGCAAATGCAGTGACCATACCAGCAAAGGAGCCAAAACTTAAAACAATTTTTCAGGCAGAAAGGCCCCCATGCAGCAGTCCTGATCCTCTAGCTTCGACTTCATTACAGTAAATGATGATGTTAAGCAAATGGAAGTGTCTCATGAGACTCGCCATAGGAAAAACTAAGTGTTCTATGTAAATATTTCAAGTTCTTTAACCGCACTCTTGAAAAATAACATCTAAATCAATGTGCTTTGTTTCCCTTTCTCTTTTTTAGCTGTAGGTCATTAACACATGAATAAATAAAACCTAGGAATGTCCAATATGATGCTGTTATGAAGTACTGTCAAACAGTTTGAAGAATGAGCTTAGTTATCTCCGATGCTCGAGAGAACACACATGTTATGGTCACCAGGTGTTTTGTAGAGGGTACCAAACTGGAAATGAGATTATTCACAGGATGATAACTGACTGCAAAAGTTTGTTGACTTTGAACTTTAAAGGTTTAAAGACTGTTGGAAAATGCCTTAGACGAGGGTAGTGCAAACATTCTAGTTCCAAATTCGAATTGAATAATGATTGTCTGAACATTTCAATTCGGCTTTCAGATTCCTAGTATTCGATTTTTTGAATAATTCAATTAATTGAATATTAATACTGTTGGAAAAAATCCAGGTTTATTCAGGAATGCAGTTTATATGGTGAAATAGTCCTTATACAGGCTTGTGTCTAATCTAAATCAAGTCTACATTCGGGAGTTTTGACTAATAAACAATTTTGACAGAAAGTATTTGTTTCTTGTGTTTCTCAAACAAAGCAGTCAAGCTCCAAACTTCTTGGATGCGCTCGACAAAAACCAAGAAACCCTGCACGTCGCCCTTTTGAATTCAAGGCTCTTCTAGCCAGCTCTTTGCATTCTAAAACTAATCTCGGTTGTTACGCCCACAATATGACAAATTATTATTGAATTACACATAACACTGATAACTTGTCTCTCTTGCTACCCCGTCGCTCCCCTCCGCGTCAAGATAGCTGCCAGGGTTAGGTGATGCAAGACGTAACTTGATTCAAACGGTTCAGTCATACGCATCCATTTATCTAGCGTACTGCGATCCACAGGTGGATGAGTTAATTCATCCGTCAGCTATGTCTTAAGTTTGTCGTTTAAGTGTGGACATTAGCACCATTTTTATTTATAATATCTTCTCCTCATTTCATGTGCCCTGTAGGAGAATAAACACAAAGAGCTTTTTTGTTTAGTTCTGTGAATATTGACAATTTTTGGTATTCATATTCGATTCAATATTCTACTTTTTGGACATTATTTGGCCCTATTCGATTCGAATTTGCCTAGAGTTGAAACTTCACTATTTGCACACCTCAACCTTGGACACTAATAAGAAACAAGATATGAAGTTACCAGATTATCCTGATTGACAATATTTAGGCGTAGTACTGCTCTCACAGGAAAGATGTTCAACCCAATGCAGTGATGTGACATCAATCACAAAATAATTCTGTCCAAGAAGTAGTGTCATGCTTACAGGATGAAGTGCACCTATATGATATATCACAAAGCCTGGGAAAATAAAGAGAGCACCTGGAAGATAGGACTAATGTCACAAACAAATGGTGACATTAAAATCTGCCCTGACATAATGAACAAAACACCATGCATGGCTTAGGGCATAATCTTGGCTATGTCAGCCTACAGGGAGGGGGGACATAAGGGCCTTGAGAGTCAGATGGCCTAGCTACGCCACTGTGGGAGGCCCAAATAATTTTGAGGATTAGCCAAAAAATTATCATTCCACAAGTCAGATCAAGTATGCCCTTTAGAATATATGCTATGATCTCCCAAACAGTGCCTCAGTTTCTACATGTTCATCCAACATACAATGCAATTTTAGCCTGATATAAATTCATTGTACCCCAGAAGTAACTTTTTTTACTGTACACATTTTAGCAGATGCAGTTACTACAGTCCAGGTCTAAACAAAATGCTGAGCGCTAGCTGCTTTGACATTCATGTTGGCAAAACACTACTAGAGTGAGAAACAAACCCAGGCAGATGGGTCTTCCACCATCCCGCAGTTTTATCCAAATAAAATGACAAAAGTGTCCTGCCCAGTCCACTGATGTGACTGGCAGATAACACCAGCCCCTTCCCCTGGGTGACTAACAGGAAATCAGACAAGTTTACAGGTAACACCCACTGCAGCTTTTGTGGTGATTGTGTGTACAGTGTATGCTGCCATTGTGTGTGATAGTCAGTGTGGGTACAAAAACAGTCACTATGATGAAACAGGGGCCAGTCTCTGGATAGAGGTGAAAACAGTGATTCCAGCAACAGGCTCGTTGCATCACACCGTCAATTGGTTAATCCTATCAAAATGTTAAAATGCTGCTGTTCTAAGTTCCACATACCTGGACTGCAACTAGCATCACAGACTCAAATAATCACCTTTACAAATACTCCTAGTAGATCACAACATTGGTTTATAAATTTGCAAGAGGGCTAAAGATCTTCAAGCCACAACCATAGAAAATTCATTTTTAACCTTTGACCAAGGTAACCAGGTATGTTGAAATTGTGAAAACATGCATTCAGGATAAAATCAGATGCTTATAAACAATCTAAACACACAAAATCAAGATTGGTCAAAAAAATTGACATTTGCCTACCAGTAACACCATCAAAGAGTTCATACCACTGACTAGGTAATCTGGACATACAAGCAACACAACAGTCACGTGCACAGTTCATTTAAACAATTCACCATTCACCAGTACAACAAGTGGGACACTGTTTGAAAAAAAAGGCTGTACGATTCAAAACCTTGCACAAAGAACACAAAGAGAAAACTCAATCATAACCAGCACTCTCTTGCTAGAAAGTGTACTGTATGCCAAAAGAGCTCGCAACATACTCATGCTGCAGAAAAGTCTTGCTCAAAGTCTTCTCCTGAAGCCGTCACTGAGACAATGGTCCAGTTAGCCGACGATGTCGGTGCCACCACGACATCGGCCACAGAGACCACGGGGGCGTCTGGATGTGCTTCACCGCTTGCACTGCGTTTCATTGCCAACGTCAAGTTACCATACCATTCATGGCCACGTGCTACAGTAAACGTCCAGCCATAAAGCCTGTATCGCCCCACAGTGAGCATGGTTACATGTGAGCTAGAAAATTGAGCCTAAACTTGCCCTGAAGAGGTGTAGCGAAATATTAATGAACATTTTGAAGCAACCCTAGACTGAAAAAATACAAAAGATGACACCAAGAGAAGAGAAGGAGGACATCCAAAATTTTCAGAATACACCAGCTCACTTGCACCCTTACGTTCTGTTTATTAAATCTTAATCCTCACGATAAGTTGGGTAACTTAAAATATTTGCTAATTAACTTTTATTTTCATGAAAATGAACTAATGGTTCAAAATAAAAACTTGCTGAGCATCATCTAAAACCACTAAATCAGTCAATTTCTGAAAGACTTCGAGAGGAAAATGATGTGTTGCATACATTGGTGAGCGACATGAGAAAGAGCCCTAACTTCTTGATAACTTAACAATTCCTCTCTCAAAATCTGAGAAGTTATCCGACACAAAAGAAAAGAAAAGAAAGGAAAAGAAACAAATTCGAGTTGTTGCCGACTTCCCCATTGTCCTCATCCCTTTAAATGTTCTCAGCACAGCTGACAGTTACGCCACATTGAGAGTAAGAGGAAAAAAACTAGGGAAAGGCCGATGCGTCGCCACTAACACGTGCAGGATCTGAGTTTTTATGTTTCGAGGTCGGCGGTGTAGTGTGTTTGCAATCTTCGTAAAAACATATTTAGTGAATGTCATTAATAATTGTTACAGAGATGCAATTTGTAACACCTCTATATATCTAAAATATGCTTTCATCATCTATGTCATGTGAAAAAAAAAGAGGGAAGAGCCCTGCCGGGTGGGTTGGGGGGAGAGGATGTGGATTTTTGACAAGTTCTTTTGCATGCTAGAAAACTTCGCTTTTTTGCAATGCAGCTTTGTTTGGGGTATATGATGCCCCTTTGAAGCATTGGCGACAATGAAAAAAGTGTTAATGATGGGGTAGTCGGCGGCCCTTTAAGGTGAGGCAGAGTACAGTAGCTAGCAGGGCGTGGTCACCACATAGCTCCGCAAAAGCAGCAGCCATGTACCCACAGCCCTGGAAGTATCTTTTAATTCCCTGAGACTTCATAAAATTGGACAGAGTGCATAAAGCATGCACAGAATTAGTCAGAGCATAACCAATCCTAACCTTCAAACAGTCATCTTCTGGTTTCAATAATCAGAAGATATGACTGTTCCCCCCCCCTGGTCTGTTTTGATAACCAGAAAACGGCTGTTTGCCCCCCCCCCCCCCCACCTGGTCTCAGCATTCATGCCATAAAGCAGCACAGAAGCCTAGAGACTTTGTAAGCAATAATGCACATACTCCTACTTGGAAGTCTTTGGCACATAGTCGTGCCGTAGTGTGTGGCTGAGAACTTCTAAAATAGTACTACTTGAACTGGTAACACACTAGGGGCAGGGACGGTCCAGGAAATTTTAAAATTCGGGAACCCCTGCATCTCTGGCGACTCCCGGGTTATTCGGGAAACCAGTTTGAAAACCCATGCCTAGGTCAGAGCCGATCAAGGATCCTCTTGGGATATACTGTAGATTCCAGCAGGGATATACTGTAGATTCCAGCAGGGACTCACCTAAGTGCAGCCTGCTGCTGGTACTGAGCAAGGAGCTGATTAATCTGAGCCTGGTCCAGGGTGGCTCCTGCCACCTCGTCGTTGTCCACGGAGGAGTCCAGGGCATCCGAGACGACCTGGTCCCCCACGGCCTCGGGCTCTTCGGGGTCCTCTTCGAGCGGTCCCCCCGAGAGAAACGACGCGGAATTAGAGCCCTGCCGGAAGTCCGTCAGGGTCTGGGTCAGCTCCGACATGGCCCTCGTGAGCAGGTCTGCCTCCCTCCTGCGGCTGTTGCCGTTGGCCTGTATTGGGGGTAAGGAAACTTTATCATGGCAAGGGTCGCTTCACCCACTGGTAAACTAGTGAGTGCCATCGGAGGAGTCCATACACAAATAAACTTTTAACAAGCATGATTGTATGTACTACTATTACATGAATTAAGACAGAATTTACGCAGTGATGGAAGGCACAGCTTGCAAACAATCAGAGTATGACGTACGTGTTTCCTAATAATGATTAAATAATACCTTAAGTGCGCGAGGGAGAGGCGAACTTTGAGGTCTCTCTGGGAAGAGAAGCGTGCTTCTGGGCCCAAATATCTTTTTTCTTTCTCTCATTACTTATTAACAAATGCACCATATGCTACGAAGTGATAATGTGCATATTGGAAAAATAGTTAACCAGGAACTTAACATGCTTAACATGAACATGACAGCAGTAAATATGTTGGACATTTCTGAACATTGAAGTGGACTGCAACGATGGGTTATGATGACATTCAGAAAGCACTCAAAGCTTACCCAAAAAGCTCTAAGTGAGAACCACACATTTAAAATTGCAATAGTATTTGCAAGAACATAAATTTACAAAAGAATGCCTGTTCTTGCAGATTTCTTCCTGGGATTGGCAGTGAATAAATTATAAATAAGTAATTATGCTGTTTTCTTCAGTTTGGAATTGGGTAATCACAAACTTGTAGTTCGATGAAAACTGACTAAAGAAGCGAGACATTTCTTTTCATTCCTTCTTGTTCATTTTTTCTCTTGTTCTATTGTTGTTAGAAAGCACACTCTCGAGACTGCCCAAAAGGGTTACCAGTATTATAAATAATAGTCTGCAATTCAATGATTCCCTCTTATCCCTGCTAATATTGGGACAGAATGGTATGTTGTTGTATCAACTGGCTTGCTACCTGGAGGCTCGTTTCTAGGGGTGTGCGAATATTAAAATTTTTGAATACAAACCGAATATAAATATCAGAAAAAAATAGCTTCAAATATTGAATATGTTTCAAATATGTGAGAACCATTAAGAACTAACAAAAGAAAATATGCAAATACTTTGTTTATTACCTTCAAAACAGAAAATTATGTTAACAACTTCAAGTAAATGAAACAACCTGACTAGGCAGCATATAAACAATGCAACTGGTAACACAGCTTTTGTACCTAGACTAGTAATTACTTGTCAACTGTACAGAGCGCGACACTGTTAGCGCGAACAAGCGATCGCCGGTTTTCCAGTTTTTCTCTTTGAAACCAAGGGATGTCATCCAAGTTATTATTGCTGCGGAAAGAGCTCATTTAGTTCTTTAATGTGAGCGAAAACATTTTGTGCTAGCTAATGCTATTTAGAAGTAAAATGCGAAAATGCGCCGATGTCGTGTTCGCGCTAACAGTGTCGCGATGTGTACATGAAAGCAAGAAAAACGTACAACTGATAAGTTATACAAATTGACAAACTTATGAGTGGACAAAACTGCACGTCTAGATAGCATGTAAAAATGAAACCTGTAATGTTGTCACACAAACAACTGGCGGTAACATTTTTTTAAAGAAAATAACTAAAATTGTTTTTGACTAGCTACAAGTTAGATATCAGCTACTATTGCAAATTATCATGCAAGAAAATTAATTGTTCCAGGTGTACAGTACATAAGTGCTCCCTTTTCGCAGTGACAACTGTTCCTGCAGCAGAAAATATCCTTGCTCCTGCAGCCTAAAATATAAGGTCACTAGAAAGTGACTAGCTTACAATACAAGCTAGGCAAAACCAAAACCGAAACCGCTCCTTTGTCGTGAGCTAATACATACATTTGCATGATTCTAACGCACACTTTTTTCGCCCAAATCGGAGCCCAAGAATACATAAGCTTTACAATCAAAACCAAAAACCGAAAAAAAAAACAGCACCTTGGAATATTTGGTATGTACTGTATTTACTCGCATAATGACCACACTTTTTTTCCCCAAAAATTGACACATTTCGGGAGCGTTCATTAGGCGGGGTAAAATTTTTTCATTTACAAAATTTATGAAAATGTCATTTTAGGTGCTAACATGACATGGCAGGGTACTGTGGCACGCCCCCACTGATGGAGGCATGCCCATGGCTGGTCATAGGCGTGCCACATAGCCATGCTCTATAAATTGCAAACCTTTTTAATGCACTTTCAGTGTGCCTTTTGCTGAAGGAAAAGCGCCCTACGAAGCTCACTCAGCACGGAGAACAACGCAACCGTTCTTAGGCCTAACCACTTTCACGACTTCACTGTCCGAAAGCGGACCACAGACGACGGCGTGTTAGTTGACATCAATGCATCCGATAGGCGAAGAATGTCCAGGGCTGGGCAAATTCCTTGACCCAAGCTTCACCAAGAGCGCGCCGCTCGGTTTCAGGGTTAATCACTTCCGCAACCACGCAAATGCAGCCATTACGAGAGTGGCTAGGGTTGGCTTGACTTGGCCTGGCCGCTTGGCGACTAAAGAAAATTGGCAGGCTTGGTGGCTAGACAGCTAGCTAAGTTGGACGCAGTTGAAGACTCGCGGAGCCGAAAATTATAAATGTGTTCATTACACGAGAAAAAAAAACAAAAGTCGAAATATTGATGTTTGTTGTGGAGAGTGCGTTCATAATGCGAGTAAATACGGTATAAGGTTGCTAGCCCCATCGCCATCGTGACCATTTGTTTACATTAGTCATTTTGGTATCCGTATTATGTGCATTCTCTCGCGTCTACAGACTAGTGTCTGCCGTTTTAAGATGGAAAAACAAAAGAAATTCCACTAGGAGGCTTTAGTTAAACAAAAGACCATCACGCTGTTGGGAAAAGATGCCAGCAACCCAACGAGCTCGCAGTGTTGTTTGAAAGACGTCCTCCAAGAGGCGACAGTCGCACACTCGTACAAGCGCATAAAGCATGACTTTCAAAACGCTTTAGAAAGAAAGCAAGGATTACCTCTGTGGACCATCGTCGGACTCCGACAACGGCGACTAGTGCACAGTTTTCATGTTTGTGCCGGCATGTATTTCATAAAATCTGTTCTATGAGGTATATGTTCAACCTTCATTATTTTACCTGCACGGTGGATCGGCATCAATTTAATTTTTGAATATTTGGGAGCTAAATCTGCCTGCGCGTTCGATTTGGGGGTTCTACATGGCAGTTCTACAAATAACATAAATGGTGAGGATTTATGAAATAAAAGGCTACAGTACCCGCAATTTTAGGCAACTAAACACGACTTTTAAGGCAGCTCTGAATGTTCAGGACATGACCTGCGTGCGGATTATTTGCTATGTGATTGAATATTCATACATAGCATGAATATTCGACCATAACCGAACATTCGGAAATTTTTGAATATGAAATTCTCAAATAAAATATGAATCGAATAAGAAAAATATTTTATTCATATTCGAAATCTTCAATATTTGCACACCCCTACTCATTTTTTCAAGACCACACAAATTAGTTATGGTATATTGGTCTGGAGAACAACAACCAGCTTCGAACTACAATAAAATAATTATATTACAAAAGAGAATACTACGTATATGTGAAAACTATAGAGGTGATAAAAGAAACTTAAGCACACAGCCACTCTTTGTAAAATATAATATTCTTAAGGCAGACCAGGTTTACTACTTTAAACTGTTACAATTCATACATAAGAATGAACTGCACAACCCCCCCCCCAACAAATAGCGTGAGCGCATATACGCTCCGAGATCCAAAGATAAAAATGCCCACCATAAGAACAAATTATGGCCGACAAACTTTAACTTTTCAAATAATTAAAATTTTAAACAATACAGATATGTACATAAACTATAATACAACTTTCCATAAATTTAAAAGTAAATGCAGAACACTTCTGGTTGGTGGTGCTATTACATTTTCATTGTGAAGTTTTCTTTTCTTTTCTGGTTTCTGGAATTATCTTATTTGTGATCTCTACGTGTATGAATTTAGACCATTCCTTTTTCTTGGCCAAAGTTCTACCGTGTTTGCACAATTATAACGCGCACTTTTTTTCCGGAAAATGCGAGCTCAAATTTGCATGCGCGTTACAATCGAACCCATGAACCGAAATTCAGAAAAAGTCATAACTCCGTCGTGGCCACATAGCATGCTAGGTGGCGCGAGCTACCGCCTGTTTCAGAAGTACAGCCGCTATCTATTTATTCATATTTCTATCACGTGGTCCAACTAAAGTGAACTCCACGTGCGGCCATCTTTTTGCGTTCCCGATTGTCACACCGGTCACTCCCGTTTCGCTCGTGTGTTCTTCAGTTGTATTGGCAAGATGGAGAAAAGGCGCGTTCATTATGAGGCGTTTTTCAAGCGCAAAGCCATCATCCTTGCGGAACAGGAACGCAACCAAGCTGCGTCACGAGCATTGGGCGTCTCGGAGACGTGCGTGCGCGGCTGGCGTAAACTAGAGTCACTAAATAAGCTACGCTTCCAGAGTACCGCATTCCTTTTCTTTGGCATTTTGCCGACAATACAGTCGCTCTATTCAACAATATTCTGGTTCGCTGCGGAATCATTGGACAGCAGCAGTCACGTGAGTCGCTATCATCATCATCGCGTTTTTCAACGCCACCATCTTGGGTCCAGCGATCCTCTGCCTGCTGCTGTTTGCCGTTTACTGCTCGCGCACGCTGAAGTCCCTCGCTCAGCACGCGCGTTTTTCGTGTTACGTCGAGATACGAACAACACGACTTTGATTCGCTGCCACAGCTGCGGCCGCGGCAGCTGGCGCAGGCGACGGCTACAGCTCGGCTTGGCTCAGCTACAGTCACTCCTCCATCTGCGCGCGGACCCAAGATGGCGGCGCCGACCGCGCTTCAGACGCCATGTTTGGGAGTTTCGGTACTCTGAAAGCGTAGCTTTATTTAGTGACTCTAGCGTAAACAACGGGCCAGGATATTCGCCTGCAAAGCTACGCGGAAAGGGTTCAAAAGCCCCCAACGTAAACGCTTTCCAGAGCTCGAAGACTCTCTAGTGTGGTTCTTTCGAGTGTATGTGTGAGTTTACTCGTTCCATAAAATGTGTCTTTCAAGTATGTGGTATTCACACTCCATTTTTTTACCTGTGCGGTGCAATCGGCATCAAGTTATTTTTCGAATATTTGAGGGCTAAATGTACCTGCGCGTTACAATCGAGGCGCGTTACAATCGTGCAAACACGGTATATACTATAGTCAGTTACAAGTTAAGAAGGTAGGAGAAGCTCCTCCCACAAGCGTGGTGCGCAGGTTTCAAATCCCTCCGCAATCGAAAGAAGAGTTCACTGGAAACGCTCGTTGTTCCGCTTCAATGGATAGATAATGGCCACAGAGTGGTGCCAACTTGTCTCCGACCCCCACTTTTTAAGAAAGCGACCTTTGTATTCATCGGAGGAGGAACCGAGCCCCTGAAAGCAGCCTTTGTATCAATCGGAGGGGAAGCTAATCCCCGGAAGTCGTCTTTGTTTCGATCGGAGGGGAAGACTCTAATCTCCCTCTCGTGGCTTCCACAATGCTAAGTCAAAGTCGAAAGATAAAGCAAATATGTACAGAAAGGCAAGACCCTCCTCGCACGTTGGCCGCGACGTCACGGAAACGATGGGACGCTATTGGATGCGGAGGTGGCGGAGGGATATAGGATTCCCTTTGAGGGGCATTTGCCGCTACCTTCTTGACTTTTAACCTACTATAGTGACCTACCTGAATGTACTTCTTTTTTTTTTTTTTTACAGCATGCACTATTTTGGTGATGACCAACGTCAATGACATTATTAATGTGATGTGTGACGCTTGTGGTTTTACTATTTCAGCTGATTGCCTGTGTATAATCTAATCTTCACTCTGCTTTGTTGCCTTGTTGTTATTGATGGTGCGTTCTGCTCGGCTTGTGCGACCCTGTGATGCCGGCTTCCAGAGTGAGTATATTAGTTCTGCTTTGTTGCTTTACAGTTGTACATGACACTCCTACCTTATCTGCCACGGCTGAAAGACAACTAACTGGCTTAGGGCTATGAAATGTAACCTATCCCCAAGATAACAATACTATGTGTCCCACATTGCATTAAGTCTTGCTGTACTGGAAAGGTAAGTATAATGTGACCCTGTCCATCCAACAAGGATCACGAGCATTGTCCATGCTGCTAGCTTGTGTAAACATCCGTGTGACTTCTCCATTACGAAACTGCGAGCACCGGCCTCACCTGGGCACTGCTGACCAGCGTGAGTGCAATCATGTCCATGTGCTTCTTGCGTTGGTGCTGGAGCAGCTTGGCCTTGCTGGCATACTGCTTGTGGCACAGACAGCAGTTATGCGGCTGCGTGGTCACGCTGCCCACCATGTGCGAGAAGGTCGGGTTGGGCTCTCCAGGGACGCTGGGCACGCCACCCTGGAAGGACACGCAATATGTGCACTCGCTCTGTCGCCCGTTGTCTATCTGCTGTCCGCCCCTTCACTTACAAGGGGTTTAAGGATGGGTTTTGTGCCGGGCCAGCACTATACATGAACCACTTGCCTGCTGTTTTCTCAATGTCAACTTGTCATCATTTAGAACTGAACCTCACGTAATAATTGCACATGAAATCAGTACCAGCTGCTTTTTATGTCTTGATTAGTACACTTCGTACCCAGGTGAATATAAGACTGGATAAAAAATAAGAAAAGTAGGTATGGTACCTCGAAAAATTTGATCCCATTAGTGTCACAATAGCTTCCCTCGTTGAATGATATGGCTGATATACTGGATAGCAATGAGTTTCCAAAAGCCTCTAGTAAATTTAATGGTTCAGTTATGGACTTTCCTAGGGTTCATTTCATCTGTTCTCCTGTGACAACCAACCTCGAATATCTGAAAAGTAGACCGCTTAAAATTACCTTAATATTGCATTACGCATCTTTGTTACAGTCGTCCAGTGGCAACGACACTAGTTGGAGACCAACGGCAATATATTTGCAACTCCTAGCGCAGGGGTGATGGTCCTGAATGCCACACCTTGATACGGTTGCTCATGGGCAGGGCAGCGCCGGGGTGGTTCTTGATGATGTGCGCCTTGCGTTTGGAAGAGGACCGGTACACCTTCTCGCAGTACTGGCAGTAGTAGTCCCGGGTGGCCCTCAGGATAGGGAGGTTCAGCTCTGGCACAGAGTCTGGCCGCACATCGGGGTGCCGCTTGGCCAGGTGGTTCACCAGCATGCCCCGCCGCTTGAAGCCCAGGAGGCAAGTGTGGCACTTGTAGATGAACCGGTGGTAGTCTGTCGGAGACACCTGTCGCACACAGACCTTCGGCTTATTTTCGGGCAATGCCAGGGGGATCGGTGGCTGAGTGGGCTAGCGCACACCAGCTCGGAGCACGTGGAGCAAAAGCTCGCGCTGCAGAACCCAGGGATCCTGGGTTCAATCCCCACCCTGCCCGTTTCGATCTGGATGAGCATTGTACCGGCGTGCGGTCATGTATCACTACTGCGTGGTGCACGTTAAAGACCCCAGGCTAGCGGTTGTACTGCACTGGCTAAATTGCTCATCTACAGTGAGTGACTCGTCGCAACTTTAAAATGGCTGACCAACGACTCGCTGTATAAATATCCACACAACCCCAATTATTATTATTCGGGCAATGCCACCGGATGTGGCTTAGGTACGGTTCCTATGCTTCGTTTTACCACAACTTGGTAAGGAGCGAATGCTACGGCTCCTTCGATCCAGCTAGTGCGTCGGAGGAAGGCACGTGAAAATAGTCTTTCTCATTAGTTTGGGCAGTGCTGTGGAAGCCACGGGCAGGAGGGAGAGCTGCTTTTGACAGGCTAACCTTCTAGGGGAGAAAGATGACGTTTGGGGCACACAAAAGAGGGTCCTAGTTAGAAAAGAGTTCCTCTTTCTCCTCTTCTCCAACTGCTTGGGGTATGCTTTCGCACCCGTACCTTCGGTAAGGGCTGTTGCGTGGTTCGCAACTGTCGCTCTGATTGGCTCGAGGGGGCCGTTGCATTCGCTCTTTGTCAAGTTTGCGGTAAAGCAAAGTATAGTATGCGACTTCTGCTAACTGTGTAGTAGAAGTTACTTTCTCCAGAAAAGATGCCTCCAGCATGCTCAAGAACAGCTACGGTAAAATACTGAGCTTGCGCCTACGTCGCAAAAAAGGCCTATACTCCATACTTTTGAAACAATTCAAATATCAAGTGCAAAAAAAAATATCAAGCACTCACTCCAGCAAACTTATGAGCCCACTGAGCTAATCTAGATGCTCCTTTATGTCTACTGCTTCTCGAAGAAGCAGGTGCAATGCAGTGAAGCCTTTGCAAGAGCGCTGGCACAAAGCGGGCTTGACGATGGCAGCACGGCTGCTTTAAAACTTAGTGTATTTCTCAGACCCCAATACTCCTCATATACCGTTCTATTTGATCAAACAAGGGCCAAGCGAGCGACTACCCTACCATATGCATCTGCTGCTTTCCCGCTCTCACACTGCCCCCATTTTTACTTTCGTGATTATCTCCAACTTTTAGGGGCACTCTCGCTCAAAGGGGCCCTGCAAGGACTTTTTTACTGGTTTTTAATTTGCACCGAACCTGAGCGCACTGAACGTAGTAACTTAGTGACACTTTTCTTTTCTCGAAATTCGCTTTATTTTAAAAGTTATAGGCAAACTAAAATTACAAAAACAAGCAAAAAATAACCTCCCTCATGACGTCCTTGGTTGCTTGAGTGGCCGCGAACTAGAGGAGGGGTAGTGGGCTCATCGCGAGCGCTCACGGCTGCCGCACTCCGTGTCGACGGCGCGAGAGGGTGCCACTAAAGCATGTTTTGGATAGGCTACATGCAGCGGGCAACCAGAGCGGCTCTCATTGCATTTGCTGCGCGATTGAACACTAATTCGGCATCACACTTCATTGGCCACAAACGACGGCAAACACAGGGTAAAGATCAGTTTAGGATGGGAGCCACTTCGCGCTGCCATACCGCGAGACAGCCAAACCTCAAGACAAAGCTTCTCGCCAAAGGCCTTCGGAATGCTCGAAGCCGGTCGGATCCTCCTATCCATACGACCGCAGTGCCGCCGCGTACATCCGGGACCTTTCCGTGTCGGCGCCTAATCCCACTACTCTTTTCTAGTATGCGCCGCCTTTCCACCGCTTGGTGGCGGGAATGTCGACAGGTCATTTCTTGTTTTGTACTTTATAAACTGCATTTGTGTCTTTTCTGATCTAAAATAGTGAACAAAAACTACTTTTATAAATAATTGAAAAGGTTCGCGCCACTTATATTTTGTATTTCGACAAAAAAGAAGCTCTTAGCGGCTCTGACCAGTAGTAAGCCCAGGACCTAAGACGTCACCAAATACCGTAGAAGCCAATACTGGCAACTCCCGCGGAAAGCGGGCGAAAAGTGATTGCAGCGCCCCTGGCGAGCTCGGAGTCTTCGCTAGCAGACGAATTCTCCAAAATGCATGGGTTTTGCCTATCTCCGTGCGAGGTGACCAACAAAAAAAAATTGTCACGGACATTCGCTGCTTTTAAAGTTAAAAAATGGGTGCCAGCTCATGAGTGAAGGACATTTTCTTCGCGTGGGAAAGATGTTACAGCTTGTAGGGTGCAATTTTGGAGTTCTCCCGAAGAAAACAATCTGTCACAACTTATGTAAGCCAAGCAAAACACGAATGTATGCTTCGCGCTGTTTCGTGAAAAAGGGCAATGTACAAACATTTCAGAACATAGCTTAGTTTCAACTTTATTGTTCTTATCAGTCAATTCGTTTTGTTGTTGCAATTCCCATTTCTCATGAATGTCTTGCTTATAACCGTTTCGTCGAATAGGCGAGCTCGCTAATCCCGTTAAGGTTGTCTCTGGATGAAGAAGCAAAAGTCAATATCGAGCCACGTACGTTACGGCGATGTCAGAATGCTGTGAAAGAGATCGTTGTGCATATGCAATCTGACGCTATGATAGATTAATAAAAGCGGAGTTACGAAAAAAGCAGACTTCTCGCGCTTCCAAAGCAAGAAGGGGAGAGCGCCGTAGCCCCGCAAAAAAAGGTGATTTCAGTCACGTTATTTGGAGTGCACAAATGCCGATTGTTAGCGCGGCGACGACTAACATCTTCTGCTTCGCTGCTTCTTTACTTCTGAGATAAAGGCCAACGCCCGTTGAACCGTCTCCACTCTTTCCATTTTTGAGTCTTCTTTCATTTATATTTTTGAGGCGACGACACTCTGCCGCGTTCTTTCTTCCTCCTGCTTTTATGTTGCTGTGTTTTTTGTTGTTGTTTTTTTTTTGCTCTTTCTTTTTTGTTGTTTACCCGACGCGTAAGCCATCGCGTATCCTTGTTTTGTTTGGCTTAGTGTTTACTCTCTTTCCTTCGCTTCGACCCCCGGTTCGTCTGTTGGTCTGCTACGCTAGGCTCGGACATTTTGAGGGCAGTCTTCAACTTTGTTGTTGTTGTTGTTGTTTTCTTCCACTGTCGTCTGCGATAACCTCCTATTTTCGCCTTCGATTGAGTTTCTGATCCGAAATGGTCATACGTGCATTTTGATATTTATTAAATATATTAAGAAGTGTAAGCTCGTTATGCATTTTTATTCGAATTTTATTTGTGTACGCCGGCCGGCACGTCTGCTACGGGTCATCGTTTGTTGATCAACCGGCCGCATTCGAGCATACACCAGCGCATACTTAGAGATGGCAGGCATGCCGTGTGCTGCCTACTATATTGCAAAAACAAGTTTTTGCGATGTGGTGGAAAATCTTTCTCCGCTTCCCGAAGACCGAACAAACGTGAGTAACTAAGTTATGCAGCATTCAAATTAAACTGTTAAAAGTGTAAATAAACAAACGTACAACAAGCAGCTGAAAAAAAGGGACGCTTTCTTCTTTTTTCATTAGTTTCGTCCGTTGCTTCCGCTTTGTTTATTGTGAACTCAACACCGCCGGCGATTACCAGCTATTCATTTGCTGCTTTCCATTTTTCTTTCTTTTTTTATGAGCGCCGCAACGATCGTCGTAGTTGAAGCAGTTTTTTGCTGGGTATCTTTGCATCGTCTGCTAACTTGTTTGTTTTATTCGCCGTTGTTCGCTTCTCTTCCCCGTTGCTTTTTATTTTCGTCGGGAATGGCGACACCATCTTTTCTGCAAAATTCGGTAAGTGTTTGCATGGTCATTTTTATCCTTACTTTTTGTTTTGTTTTTATGCTCCAGCAGCTCGTGCGCTTGCTCTGGTAATATCATGATCATGATATATCATGATCAATATTAACATGTCGTTTGTGCACCTTTTAATGATTACGACGTAGTTCGAGTAGCTAAACACCTTTTCTCCGCTTCCCAGACGCGCTTCAAACGCGTGTGATCCCCTGAGAGGCGTTTGAGACCGCTAAATAAACTGCTCTATCTTTGTTTCTGCGCGCGTTGTTATTCGATTGTCGTTGCAGTTTCGATCAGTGGATTCCGCTTTGCAAGCGGACTGACCGTAATGAATTGTTTCTGCTGTTGGGGTGACGAAACAGCGCACGCAAAGCTCGAGGACGTCGCGGAGCCTATACTTTTCCATTGCGTCGTGTGCTTCCGTAGACTCCGAGTCCGCTAGAGGCGCCACTGTCACGTTCGCCGCCGCTCCCATTGGTTTTCGGAGGAGTTTCCAATATTGGCGAAGCTATATGGTATTTGACGTCACATTTTGCGCGCTTTCGGTACCGTGGGTCGCCCTCGTCGGTGGAGGAGGTTTCCGCGTCGTCCGGTTAAAATATGACGCTGATATTTAGTTACTCTCTCCGTGCTCGCTGGCTTGCCCGAACTTCAAGAGACGTGGAAACTGCAAAAAGGTAGACGCTTAAATATGATTGCAGGGCCCCTTTAAGAGGAAACACTACTCCGGAAGGCTAACTTTTGAACCGTTTGTCTTATTTGCATGAAATTCGCAGGGTGTACTCATAGCACTGGACAAGGTTGCTGTGGAAATTTTCAACCCTATAAATTTATCCCATGATGAGTTACATAAAAGTACATAATAAAAAAGTATCTGCTGAGGAAAGCTATCGTTTAAAAAGGGTAATGAAAATGGCCAGCTTTTTTTTTTTTGCTGGAACATACAGCAGGATACTTGCTTCAGACAACTATAAAAAGAAATTTAAAAAATTATAAAATTTATTCACAAAAAAAAATATGGAAAAAAGTTTTTTTTTTGGTGTACATTTGATTTAAAAGAAATATAAACTTTTCATAACAAAAGAGTATAAAAATGCAGAAAGTAAGTTCACAGTCGTGTTCTCCAGAAAATTTCAATATAGAAAAACCAAAATATATCTGCACGCATAATTTGATTATGAAATGATAGCTTCCCTGAACTGATATTTGACACTGAAAAGTGAAGCTGAGATAACGCGTTTAAAGTTTCAAGATGTATTTTTTTTTTTTTTGCACTTTGAATGTCACTAGAATCCGCCAGCTGCATAAGTGACACCTTCTTCCTCAACCCTCCTCTGCTCTGCTGCTACTGCTTCTAACTTCCTTCGCTTGTGGGCAGTCTTCGAGGTATCCAGCGCCTTTGCCTTGGCCTGCGTGATCTTCAGCTCAGTTGCTTTCCTCGTGTGCTCCAGATGGTGGCTTCCAGGCTTCATGCCCTTTCTCGAGCACCCTCTCAAAGCCCTGCGGACCCAGGCTAAACTCGAGAACCGCCATTGCAGCAGCGGTTTGGACAGTACGTAGGCATGCAAACTCGGTCTTTGGGCACCTCTTCCAGACGAGCGCATTGTAGGATTCATTGGCATTTCGAGTTCTCATCCTGCAGACGGTTGTACAGCAGCACCAGCTCTTTCGCTATGTCCCTCGAGAAGGCTGGCCGATGTGGGCATGGTGCACTTGGCTTGCCAGCTGCTACCAGGGCTTTGTGGCGATTGAAATGACACCAGGAGTCTTCACCCTGAGGACATGCCTGGTGCCGGGGCTCGGCGTCAGTCGAGTAGCTGTGCAATAAGCTTGCAAAGACCCCCTTCTGCATCTTTACAACATCTGGAGCATTGTCCTTCAATGCGGTCGCATAGAAGCTTGTAAGTCTCTTCATCACGACATTAGTGAGCTTGCCTTTTCCTCCAAGCCCCTTCTTGGTTCTTTTCAGCTTGTCCATTCCAGCATACATATGCTTTGCCACATGGTTGACGCAGTCTTCTTTCTGCATATCCTTGTCGTAGGGGCCTAAGCTTGCAACATGGTAGAAAGCCTTACTGTCCCCGTCACTGAGCACTGTCACATACTGCATGTTGTGCCGTTCCACTGAGCGGCTGAAGATGTGACCAGCTGCTCGCACTTCCATCGCGTTAGAGGAGCCCTCAAAGTTCTTCTGGCAGACTTCCTCATACGACTTTGCCCAAGCTTGATATTCATTCGAATTTTTCTTGGGACCGACGTTGCAGCCATGGCAATAGTTGCTCTGCACGGAGAAATCGAGGACCAAGCCAGTTTCGAGTTCGATGACTGCACCGACCCCAAAGTGCGATGTGTGGCCGCGCTTTTGCCATGTGCTGTCGTAACTGACGCAGACGTCAAGAAGATCGTCTCCGTCGTCCTGTACTCCACCTTGAGACTCCTCTGCCTGCATCTTTCTCACAGCCTTCGCGGCCTCCTTCATCGCGTCGCTTGCCGCTTTCATTTACGCGTCATGCATTTTGGCTGCTATGTTCTGGTAGGTCTTCAGATGCATCGGCAGTGGTGCACTCATGCCTCCAAAAAAGATTTTTAGCTTCGTGAAGCTCATTCCGCAGTCCCGACCAAGAACACAGAGGCGCGCAGTGAGTTCGTTTTGCCGAGTCGTTCCCACAGGCGCAGAGTGCGGTGCCCTCGCGATCACCCCACAAGAACTGCAGACGATCACAAACTGTAAATTGGCTCCAGTTCCATCTTCTGCCAACTCCAATCCACGTCCCAAACAAGTGGGACACAACAAGGTGCTCACCAGAGTCCGCACGGCTGAAACGTGCACAAAGCGATGTCCGTCGAGCGATTGAGATGGATCGCTGTCGTCGATCGGTTCACGCTCGGCCTCGCTGTGTTCCGAAAGCAAAATCTTCCGCTCGAAAGTGGTCAAATCATCGACTTCCTCTGGGAGCGAAGCATTCACAAAATGCGACGTAGAAGCATCCTCCGATGGTTCCGACGAAGTCAAACTGCAGCTTGACTGTGCGGGCAACGCAGTCTACTCCGGAGCTTCTGAGCACTTGCGGGATCCGCGACCTCTCGGTTTTGTGAAGCGAGAGCGTCTACCAAAGCTTCTACGCGTATTAGCTTTAGTTGCAGGCATTTCGTAGTGAAAACAGAAGCAGGGAAGATCGAAGAGAAACGGAGCGAAGTGGTCAGATCAGCGAAAAAACGTATTCTGAACGCGAACCACGCGCGAAGAATCACGTGACCAAGGACAGCCACTCGCAGCGTGGGTTTCATAACCTCAGCCAATAGCAGCGCCGGTTGGTTTTTTTAGCGCCATTCTTGCCCCAGAACGAGCGTTTTCTACGGAACGCTCTCCCGTGCACGGAGGGGTAAATAAATAAATAAAGAAGTAAATTCAAAAGGCCGCGAAACGACGCTTCGAACGAGACCACCAGATCCACGCTAGGCCTAGCAGCCGCGGAGCAATCGTGTTTCGAAACTGATGCTTATCACGGTTCTCTCCATGTTCAGCCAAGCACGGCACTCCTCGCGCGCGTTACCGGTGAGTCAATAATGATTATTTTTGGCGTTGTTTGTCAACGCACGCTGATAAAACTTTTTGGGGGTGTTCATTATTAATCATAGATGCCAAAATTATGTAATTCTGAAAATGCGTTAATTTGCGAAAAATCGGTAATTCGGGGCCGTGTCCCCCCTTAATATATTACGATAATATTATTGCCACTTATTGCCTTTGCTGAGTTTTTAAGAGCTAACACTTGTGGGTTGTATGTTCTTTTGATCAGCCGCACACAATTTGCCTGATATATCTGCTGTTCACAAGCAGGAACTCAAGTTATGTAAAAATATGAAAGACCAGCAGGAGAGGCCTGTGAAGAAACTCCCCTTAATGGGGCACCAAACTACTTTCTTCAATAGTCTATTTACGGTCATAACTCAATCTATGGGCTCTAAGCATCCTAAAAACCAAATATTACATTCATGCAAGGCCAATGTCTCTATTAAAATCGGTATCACAAGATCGACCCCAGATGGTGCCATCAGACGAGAAAGGGCAAAGCCCGGCCCTTCCTCGTGCATTGGCGCCCTCTGGTGTCAGCAATAGTTCCGAGGAAATTGATCTTTTGATACCATCGACCACGCGTGAATGTAATGTTTGGTTTTCTAAGATGCTTAGAGACCATAGATTGAGTTATGGCCATAAATAAAGTATTGTAGAAAGTGGTTTAGTACCCCTTTAACCGTTTTGCCAATTACTGGCCCTGATTGTGCGTGCCAACTTACACAGATGTAAAGAAAGGCTAACCTCCTTGAGAAGCGTGCCGTAGAATCCCCAGTTCAAGGGACGTGGTTTTTTTATTTTTTATTTATTTATGAATATTGTTTGCCTTTAGCAGGGGCTGTGACAGGTATGGGGCATAATGTCACATGTAATATACAAGGAAGTTCACATAAAACATACAATAGAAAGCAAAAAATAACCAGAACAATACTGCCTCCGACAACGAGCGTATAAAATTAATAAAAGAAACTGTAATTGAGGCATTCTACACTTCAATAGTATGAAAGAAAAATAAACCCAAACAGTCAACACCAGTATTCACTTCCTGTGGCAAGAACAAGAAAAAATACAACATTATCCCTCATAAATATAACATAGCATTTGCAAATTCTCATGGACAGCTTACCAACACAATATTCTGCGGAAGGTTATTCCAGTAACGTATAGATTTTGGAAAAAAACAAATACCTATATGCGTCAATATCATATTTCGGGATTTTAAACTGGTGCTTATGATTACCCTATTTGCACGAATATAACACGTGTTATTCTTCAAAATTTTGGTCCTCAAAATGTACCTTGCATTATATCTGGAACAGGGTTCTCCCCAGGAATTTCTGAGGGGTGGACATTACCGTGGGGGAAGGTGGGGGGGGAAGAGGGGGGCATTTGTCTTTTTCTTTTTTTTTTTTTTCGTCCTGTTTGTTTACTGCCCGAAATAAAAAAATAAAAAAAGAAACACGCCGAGCGTTTGCGCTCTTTGTTTGAAGCAGTGTGGCAGTGGCGGCAGTCAGCGATGCGATAGCGAATGATAACGTGGCAGTGCGCGGACCTGCTGAGTACGACGGCGACGGTCTGCAGCCACGTGCACAGACAAAATCGCATTGTCATCCCGCGACATAAAAAAAAAACGAGGTGGGCGGTCAGTTGGAGCGGTGGGCGGCCAGTCGGAGCGGTGGGCGGCAAAGCCACTGCCGCCCACCGTGGAGAGAACCCTGATCTGGAATCAAGCTCTGCCACCAAGCGCCTGAGCAAGGGGGAAGCCATCCCTCTGACGGAATGGAGGGAGTCAAAGGAAGTGGAGAAAAGGAAGAAACGCAATTGTGGAAAGGAATTTCCATAGCTCTGGTGATTGTAGAAAGCATGTGCGCACACACAGCGCTGGTGGGCGAGAGTGACGGGCACGGGGGTTCAGGCAGCTTAAGCAAGCTTGGGGACCCAAGGGTGGGGTGCTGCTGGCACGTAAAGGTGGCACAAAACTAGATGCGTGAGAGATAAGACATGCAAAAAGAAGGGCAAAGGAAACAAGCAACGTTTCGGGTGCACGTCCTTCGTCAGACTAAGGGAAAACTAAGAAGCCTAGGAAAAAAATGCGCGAGGGCGAGGGTGACGTACAAGGATGGGCGCTTGAGGACGAGGGTCGACGAGCAAAGGCAGAGGCAAGCACTCCCAAATTGTGCATCGGAGTTTCGTGTTTCGTCACCTTTGTTTCACTGGTATCACACCGAACCCCAACTACTTTGTTCCACGTGTGCCAAAGTACATTTTACTCTCTGCTCCATAGTCATCTTGAGTTCGCATACCAACTGATTTCAAATGGAGAAGAGGACTCAGTACACTGCAACTTTCAAAAGAATCATCTTGTCCGAAAAGATTGGGAACTCGAGCGTGGCTCGACATCTCGCAGTGAGCGAGTTGACAATTCGAGGATGGCACAAAACCTGTGAAAGGATTTTCCGTGTGGCGCCTACCCGGAAGGCCTTCTGTGGACCAAAGCGTGGTTGCTGCCCTGATCTTGAGGAGAAACTCGGAAAGTTTGTAAGCGAACGTACCGGCCAGTTTATGCTTGTGAATGTGGAGATTATTCGACTAGAGGTGAAGGAGCTGGCATAAGAGGCTGGTCTCTCTCACGACACTTTTAAGGCCAGTCGCTCCAGGATCCAGAAGTCCATGCGTCGCACTGGGTTCTTGCCAGGGTTGGGCAGAGATACTCCAAAAAGTATTCGGGAATATAAATACTGAGATACATGTGTTTTAAGGTCCAAGATACAAATACTGAGATACATTTGTCTTTTCTAAGCAACTGGATATCCCTGAGATACTTCTGCAAAAACGGCGAAAAAGTACTCCAGAATACACATACTTATAGAAATACATTTGTTCCTAAACGGTGTAACGTGGGGAGGGTGTACTTCGTGGCAAATGCGAATGGTAACTTATGCTTGTGCTCCTCTTTTTGTGCCATTTTATGCACTACCCCTTACCTTGAACTCTTTATTTATTATTAATGCCGATAAAAAATAACATGTCACCCCTGTTGAAGCATATATAGTTACAGAACTGTGAAGACTACATACCATGCTTGACAAAAGGCGCCTGTCCAAAATGAACCCAGTTTTGCCGTGAGGGCGCATCTCAAACTCTGGTCTTATATGCTTCTGAGCCACCCATAGCGTGGGAATATTGGACAACAGGGCCATTGTTGTTCTCCACTCAGCTCGTTTACAGAGTTCACTCTGCTAAATTGGAAAGAGTTCAGGGCTTTGTGAGAGGAGCTGATTTTGTTACCCTTGCAAGTAACCTTCATTAAACCACAGTTTTTTTAATGTTGGTGACTAAGATGTATCATGTTATAGGGCGGGTTCATATATAATAAATTCCGAAGCAACTTGCACTCGAACAGATGTTTTTATCTTTTAAATTTATTTTAAAAAGGGTGACAAATACAACTATAGTCGGTGACAGGACAAGAACGAAGTAGAAGCTCCTCCCGCCTCTTTCCACTTCAGCGGAGCGAACGGTGGAGAGAAGGTCACCTTCTCTCCAGTGTTCGCGCTACTAAAGTGGAAAGAGGTGGGAGGAGCTTCTACTTCGTTCTTGACCTGTCACCGACTATAGATACCTAATTCTGGCAAAGTATTGCGATACAAATGATACATTGTAAATGTATTTCACCACTGAAATACATCTACATTTTTCAACTGTATCTCGATACAGAGATACAGATACTCGAAAGTATCTCTAAGATATTGCGATACAGCCCAGCTCTGGTTCTTGTTTGCCAGAGGATCTTGATCTGCCAGAAGCCTCCAGCCGAGCACAAAAAGAAGCTGAAATCATTTCAGCGGCATGCGATTGCCTTGCGCAGGCACCGTAACTACATAATTGGTCAGATCGGCAACGCCGACAAAACACTCATATTCCTGGACGTGCCATCGAATTACATTGTGGACATTCACAGTACCAAGGAAGCGCATTTGCGTACGACGGGCAACGAAAAAATTTACTCATGGCTATGCTCGCATGTACAGCCGATGGACACAACTGCCGCCCTTTCTCATCTCCAAGAGAAAGACGATTCCGAAAGATGAGACCTTCCCTCTGCGCATGCACGTCGGGTGCAATGAGAAAGGCTGGATGGAGAACGCTGTGATGCGCGATTGGCTTCGCGTCGTGTGGGACAATCATCCAGATGCGGCATTGAAGATCCGTTCGATGCTTGTGCTGGGTGCCTTCAGAGGTCACTTAACGGACTAAGTAAAAATGTGATCAGGGAGGCCAAGAGCGACCTGGTGGTGATACCCGGTGAAATAACATAGCAGCCTAAGCCCCTGGAAGTCTGCATCAACCAACTGTTCAAGGCTAGCGTGCGTAGGGACTACCAGGACTGGCTTGCAGAGAACGAGGAGCTCACGTCGACAGGACGCGTCAAGCAGGCATCAATCTCGCTAGTCGCGCAGTGGATAGTGAATGCGTGGGAGGCTGTGCCACCCTCAATTCTGGCGCGCATGTTCCTGAAGTGCTGTTTCTTGAACAACATTGATGGCACCGAGGACGACGCGATGCTCACGGGCAGTGACAAGTAGCTGAGCAGCGACGACGAGTAGAATAAAAAACACGTATGTCAACCCTTGGCCTCTTTTCCCTTCTGTCATGCTCTCGAATGTGGTAGCTTTACACGCCCATGATAATTTTGCGTTATAATCGTAGTACCGTATTTGCACAAATATAACGCGAGTTTTTTTTAGAAATTACATGCTCCAATGCGCACCTCGCATTATATTCGGAATCGAGCTCAGCCACGAGGCACGCAAGTCTGGAGAAAGCCATCCCTCCGGCTCAGTGCAGGAGATCGGGTGGGAAAGGAAGTGGGGGTGTGGGAGGGAATTTATTAGCTCTTGGGTCACTTGAAGGGGGCAATAGAAAACATGAAAAGCATTTTTATCGCTTATGTGTTTGTACAACGCATGCCGGAAAACACGCAGCAAAAATGCAGTGCGCCACGCGGGATACGGGCAATGGCCAATTTAAGCCAAATCAAGTCAACACAAGCCAAGCCAAGACCACCGACCGTTTTTACGCAATCGTAGAACACAAGGTGGTTGTTTATGTGGAGGGCGAGAACAAGTATGAGTGTGATCGTGTATCGGGTCCAGCAATCCTTTTTCTGCGTGCGCATTTCTTAGTTTCTGCTCCAGAGTGGTCTGGTGTATGCGTGTTGGCGCTTTTGCTTCGTGCCTTGCTTTGTTTGTGGGCTGCCGAGGAACTCGCGCCAAAGAAAAAGGAACTACCAGACAAGCGGTGCCATGCTGCTGCATATCTGCGAAGTCGCCAAGTGGACTGTAAATGGAAGGACCTGAGCAGTGAGGATGAGTGCAGTCAAAACATAAACTGATGTTTCTTCGATTTCCATTGCCTTTTCCCTTCTGCTATGCCCCAAGCGCGGTAAATTTTGTGGGGAGTGTGATCCCTCAACATTCTGTCGCGTCAGCGTGTTGGCGCGCCGTGGCGGCCGCGCTGGCGTAGCGAGAGGTGGCGCTGCTTACCACTGTGAGTGGCTTCCTCCTCTCCCTCTTTGGGGCGATTTCCATTACGAACCCCCGCACAAAGGAGATCGACGTGTCGCTCCTTGATTGGCCCCTTCGCCTCGGCTGTTATCTTAAAACCAGCGGACGGCGGGATCTCTGGGTCTTCTTCCTGGGATTTCGGCGGCGGCAACAACGGAGAACCGTCCGGCGCACCGGTGAGCTTTGACCCCCGTCCTTTCGTGTCTTCGTGAACGACCGTTCGGCCGTGGACCACCTCCACTCCGACGACGTTCACCAGCTTAGCCGTTGACTATTGTTATTTGTTTTGTATTGTAAATAAACAGAGTTTATCACCGTTACCCACGTGACTGGTGTCTCTTTGCGCTCGACGAGCAGCATGCCACGCGAGCACGAACCCGCTTCGCGGTAGAGCGTCTCGCCGCGAACGTGGTACTCCCAAAGGCAGTGGCCCTAAGGAGAACCACAATTTACACGGCCTCGACTCGAGTTAAAATAGTAATACTTTTTTTCCTTTTGAGGGCATCAAAACTTGCCCTTGCGTTATATTCGTGGTCGCGTCATATTCGTGCAAATATGGTATATCTTAGTTCTTTTAAGTCGCAAGGATTTAGCCTTAGTGGGAACTGACATCGTACAAGTGACGAGAGATCATAAAAAAAGTTTGTAGTCGAGCTGATTTTTGTTTTGCCGAGAGCAATGGGAGATAAGTTCGATATTTTAATGCAATCCTGTTGCTTATATCTAGGGTTCGGAGTTTTCGGTTTAAACCGATAAAAACCGATAAAAGTATGCCGAATTTATTTTCGGAAATTCGGTTTTCAACCGAAAAAGGTCAGTTTGTAGGTTTAGCGTGTTCGGTTTAAACCGATAACAACCGATAAAAGTATGTCTAATCCGTTTTCTAAAATTCGATTTTAACCGAAAAAGGTCAGTTTTTTAGGGCCGCATCGAGGTGAGTGGGGGAGGAGGGGCAGAGAGAGGGCTTTGCAAAGTTCGACATTGTGTGACGTCTTTGTGGTTGCCCTCTTCCAAGTTTCAACATGCAGCAAAAGAGGTCTTGAATTGCCTTCGCGGGACACCTGTGTCCTTTCTCTGATCGGGCTTAGTGTGTCAAGTTCCCGGTCCTAAAAGAAAGTTTGGATGTGGGCTAGTATAAGGTTTTTCATTTCATGCACTTCAGACGACATTGAGAAAAACCATTAATACCTTTCTTAACACCCTCTCTTAAACTTCCCTGTGATTAAAAACATAAATACAATGATTTTTTTTCTTCTTTTTTGCCATTCCGCTGGTCGCTTTACGCTCATCACCCTAGATGGTCACATCGTTAGAATGGGAAGGAAAAAGAAGCGTGCGGGAGATTATGCCCGCGAATTCCGCAATTTTGAGGCGTGTCCCGACGGAAGTTGTAGCGAAGACCATGTATATATATGTGCCGTTATTCTTTGAGTAATCACAAATATCACAGCTACAAGAATCATTTGATCCGGTGCCCGATGGTGTTTCTTTCAAATTCACCGGAAAAAAACCGGTAAACCTTTTTGGGAATAAAGACACACCGAAAAAAACCGAAAATTGAATTTTAAATTAAACACCAATAAAAGTACGCCGAATTTCGAAAAATAAAAACCGAAAACATCGAATCTTACTTATATCTCGATGAAATAAACCTCGCCACCTTCCTTTAAACTTTCTCGAGTTCGTCAATTTGATTTTTCCTGTGAGCGTCCCACACCATTGCTGCGTAATCTGAAGTGGGCTTAATATATATTTTGTACGCCATTAGTTCCACTGCCGGTGGAGCATATTTAAAATTTTGCCTTAGATACCAAAGTTTCTTAATTGCTGTACGGAAAATTTCATGAATGTGTTCGCTACAACTTAAGTCCTTTGAAATTGTGACTCCTAAATATTTAAAACTCTCTATTTCTTCCAACAGAAAACCAACAGAGACCCGTCGAAATGGTAGTTAAAAGGAAGAGCATTTTTAGTTTTATTAATTATTTGGGCAAAAACAGTTTTTTCTTTTTATTAATTCTCATTTTCCATTTTACGCAACCAGTTCTGAATAGACCTGAGAGATACGCTTAACTTATGTTGGTTGTTATCCATTTCAATCCTTAAAGGGACCATGAAATGATTCTGAAATCGAATTTCATCCACCGATCGTCGTAAAAGGTGTGAAAAGAAACACAAAAACACAAAAATAGGGAGCCAAAAAAATTCTTCGCTATAGAACTTTTAAAAGAAAACTGCACTCTTTTGCGCCTTCTTTCCTTCGAAAGCTCTTTGCCTTTTCACTGCGATGGATCCGCGGAATCGAGCGCGTCAGCCGAATCCACGTCGCCTATTGGGTAAGAGTTTACCTCACCAGCACCGCGATCGTAAACAATAAATAGCAGGCGAATGTTTCCTAAACGTTTTGTTAAATAATATTCAGATCCATATTTTGTAGCATAATTAGAGATGTGACGAAAATTGCCAAATTTGATAATGCTGAGAGCCAAGTGCCATCTATCGTGTGGTAAACGAAGCAACTACTGCGCAAGCGCAGTAGGCACAGTAGGGCCGACAGCGTCGCTGTTACGTCGCGATGCGTCGCGACAACCAACGAACGTTTATTTTTCTACGTGTTCTTCTCGCGCGTCCCAACTTCAAGCAGCAAGAAAAAAGTTCTTGAAACAGACCACGACGAACAAGAACGCTGGATCCACAAACACCCGAGAAAAGTTTCAACGGCGACAAATCCACTGACGATAGGCCTAGCAGGCACTCCGACTTCTTTGCTTTAACGGTAATTGGCCAAGACCGTCTGCCCACGACCGGCTGGCGTGCTGAATGGAATATGCCCGCGCGACCCTTGTGGACCCTTCCCGTATCATAGTTTGATCGCTCACCTCAATTTTAGATCAAGAGGTGAGGTCAACCTCTTCCCCTTGTTTTCCGAGGCAGTGGTGACGAACACTGTCGTCGAAAAGGGACTCGTCGATTCTATCTTCTCGTTTTGTGTGATATAGAGCTTGAATAAATGCCGTATGGATTACCTTCGTAACACGGTATGCACACTTTGTTATTAGTATGCCATTTTTATTCTGACACGACTGCACGTCACTGTCGAGCTATAATAGTTCGTGGGAGCTACGTGCAATGCCGGTCCAAACTTCCTTTGCCAAGTGTCACACCAGTATCAAGTTGCAATCGTAAAAGATCGGTCCCGAAGCGCTTACCAACAGCGTAAATACAGCACTTCCATCAAACGTGCGCGTCCGCTTTGAGTGTGAACTATTTACGTGGCTCTTGCTGACACTGTCGTAGTTCAAACGTATCTTTTTTAACGTCGGCTCGCTCTTGCATCTTTGAGGCCGCAAAAAACGCCACGGCAATTTATTTCCATCTACGTCGCTTTGCAAACGACTGACACGGGCCGGTTCGCCTTTTACCAACAATGACAGTTGGGTTGACTTCTGGAGTCTTCACCGGAAGACTCGCCGCACTTCCCAACAGGCATACCGGCGTATGGGACTAGTCCCATGCTGTTGCTGTAGCGCAACATATCTCATTGAATTTCGCTCAGCTGCGATGTGTCCATGGCTATCGCGGCGATGAGAGGCGCCGATTCAGAAAATACGTCGGTGACATCAGCGCCATCAGCGCAGTAAAACCTACCTGCGCACCCCCAACTCGCCGCCGCTGACGCTCCCATTCTACAGCCGAGAGAACTTCCGGTTCCGGAAACAGGGTACGTCACGACCGTCAAAATTACGCCGCAACTTGTTTTGTGGTCAGTTGGAGAGAAAGAAAAAGTCGATATTTCATTAATTTTTTGTGCAGAAGTTAATAAACCGAGACGAAAACGGATGCCTGTTCGGCATTCAGTGAACGTTGAAGGTTTAATGTAAAAGTTATCTGGCAAAAGTAAAAAGGTAATTTCATGGTCCCTTTAAGTATATCAGACAATTGTCAGCGAATAACCGTAGAGTAACATTCGGACTGACTTGAGCAGCAATATCATTAAAATATATTAACAAAAACATAAAAAATAAAACTGGCCCTAATACTGACCCTTGAGGGACGCCAGAGGGTACCGCTGATGAACCCGAGCACAGACTGTTGATCTCTACAAACTGTGCACGATAAGATAAGTAGGGTTGGATCTACAATATTACGTTATGATTCCCATTATGTCATGATTCATGACCCAATGATTCGAATGATCAGTTCAATTGAAGCTCCAAGGTCAATAAATTAATCAACAAGATGGCATAAGAAAAGAAAGGAAAGACTGCAAGGAAAAGGATGAATGATGATAGCTTTAAAGTTTGAGGACACGGAGAAAGAAGAAGTGAAATCCAAATTTGTTGTTGAATGCAACACGTACCTTTGGCACAAAGCGCTTTGCGGACACTGGCCGGACAGCCTTGGCCCTGGCCGCTTCCCGAGCTTCCCGGTCGGGCCCGTGCAGCCGCCGCATGTGCTCCTTGAGCTTGTCCTTGCGCTTGAACTGCTTCCCGCACAGGGCGCACAGGAACTCCCGGTGTTCCGAGTGGCACAGCATGTGCAGCTTGAGCTTGTCCTGCCGCGGGAACACCTTTGGGCACTGTGGGCACGGGAAGCGCTGGTTCGTGTGGAAGGCACGGATGTGCTTCCGCACCTGGTTGTACTCAGGAACTTCTGCAATGGCACAACGAAGTGAGTGTTACCTTCATGGGGCAGCTTGTTCACAATTCTACCCAATCAGTTTTAGCAATTTGATAATATAATATTAGCATTCATTAGAATTGTTCAGGCTGCAGAGAGTCACAAAGTGCGATGAATCTTTGACTCATGTAAGGTTAGAATTTAATACCCTAATATCATTGGAAAGACTGGACAAACAGATGTGAAAGTGCATGATGCAGCTTTCAGCTGTCTTGTTTGGTTTAAATAACATGGTTTCTGTTTACACCAGGTCATTTTTTTAAGATGATATTAAAAAGGAACGTCGAGAAACTGTCATCACCAGCCTTAGAGAAGAAAATCGGTATAACCAGATTTATATAAAACATGTTGGGAATGCAAAAAAACAAACAATAAACCCTGCTTATAAACAGCCACACATGTGCAAATTGTGGATCCTGAGCTAGAAGCAAACTCGAAGTGAACAGCGGTCTTGTCCAAATATTTGCAAAATATTGAATAGTTTCTTCTAGCTTAAAACGGAAAATTCAGCTAAACTCGTCAAGGAGGAGAAAGTTAGCACTGTGGCATCATAAATTGAGAGGCGAGAGTTTCACAAGCCGTACAGATGTTCACAGGTGTGTACTCTTGGAACTGTGCACTACGCACAAGAGTTTGCTTGATGGGGTCACTAGGTTGATTAAATGCGGAGAACCTATGGCAGACACTCTTGCATGTTGCTTGTGTAGAGCATTCATTATCCACTCGGGAGATGCTGCTTTCTGGGGCCATTCACGACGCTAGGATTTGGTGCGGTCATGTGGTGGCGCAGTGCAGAACAGCACAGCCTGATTGCACAGTTTATGCAGAGGAGCATTTATATACAAAAAAGGATACGCTTGAGTTTCACAAATACCGCAAAAACAAAATAAACAAAATATTATACAGACTTGATCATGCTGACAAAGAGCACAGACTGTCTCGCACAAACCATTCTCTGTCTGCAGCTTGTGATAAATTTTTCATTCTTTTTTTTTGTATGTATATATATATATATATATATATATATATATATATATATATATATATATATATATATAGTTTTTAATTTTATTTTACTCATTTTTTATTTATTTTTATTATTATTTTTATACAAAACCTGTTGCTCTCGCCGTCATGTGTGTCTTCAAATTAATAAATTATTTCTCCTTCCTGACCAGCTGTGCTGGTAGCTGAGTGGCTATAGCATCCGACTGCCACCGCCGGGGTTCAAACTTAAAGTTTATATATAACCTTATCGCATGTAACGCTCTCAGCATGTCACTTGTTCATGACGCTCGTTATGACGCTCATTCAGGACAATTTTTTCATAAAAAACGACCCATAAAACAGATTCTGTGTTAATAGGAAAATGCAGGAAGCAGCTCTAATCACTGCTTTACAAAACAAAGGAAAAGTATGGGAGAAGCGCCAAAGCACCAACATTACCTACGTCGTAGCCTAGCGTTGCTTGACTAGCAGCTAACCCGCTGGCTGCCTACTAAAGACGAGCTGGTCGCATCTTGAATATCAGTTTTAGCGGAATATGTTACTTCACTTTGACGTAATATCTTGGCTGTGATCAAATTTCATGCCCCTAAAGCGATAAATTAATTTGGTTTGATTTTTGACTGGAGTTGCTTTTCTAATAAATAAACATTAATAGTTGGCTCGCAGAACAAGCAAAGTGATATTCCACACTGCAAAGCTTATAAGTGGATGAATCTTTGCTTTAATGTAAAGTATTCACTGTACCAACTCACAAAAAGCAAAAAAGTGGTCACAGGCAGAATGCTTCTATCCACGTCCGTTCCTTTCAGGCAGACGTGCGTAGAAGCATTGAGGAGTGCATTACGACTCTAGTTTGTCACTCTTCAAAACAGCAGAACAGCAATGAAGTTCCTAAATCAAATAAGGGCTCTTTCAAAAATCAATCGACTGAAATAAGAATGGCTGCAAAACTTACTTTCTTACACGTGGGACAGGTGTACACTCCATTTTCATAGTGAGAGTATACATGGTCCTTGAGGGCAGTGATCACATGAAACTTCTCCTTGCAGATGGGGCACTCAAAAAATCTCTCCCCATTGCTGAAAATGAAAAAAAAAAAAAATGTGAGAAGTCAGTTGACTGTTATTATAAGCTGACTAAAGTTGCCCACAAAAAAATGAAAGGAAAAGGTACTTTATTTTAAAACTCCTTCATGGCCAAGCTGAAGGGAAAATTCCTTCGTTTTGTCACAACACTAATAAATAATTTCTTTCATAACACACATGATCAACTTCACAGCACTGTAGACAAGAAAGGAATGTTCACTTTTAAATCACACTCTTAATGTAAAAGCAAACCATGCAGATTAATCATTTTTGCACATAGTGGTAATTGGTTGGGGTGATATAAATCCTGTTGCTGCTCCCCCTTGAACAAAACAAACCACTCTAACATACCACACTTATCCCTAAAACCTAGAGGAGGTTTGTTTAACCTTTCACAAACTCATGTAAAAGTTGGTATGCACAGCTGAAAATAACAGACTAATTATATGCCCCCCCTATGAATTAACCCCTTCAGTGTCATAGAAAGTCTATAACTCGTTTGCATTCCATTACATAATATGGAGAAGTTGTGAACATAAACTGGTAAAGGACTCCGCTGTGACCATACCGTATTTTCCGGTATATAAGACACACTTTTTTCCCAAAATTTTCGGTGGTGCGTCTTATACACAGGTGCGTCTTATATACTAATTTTTACTTAGAAACTTGCGAAAAGTGGGGGGTGCGTCTTATACACCGGAAAATATGGTACTCCTTTTTAGGAAGCAAAATTGGGGGCAATGATGTCACAGACAGAGCTTTCCGAAAAGAAAAAACATGTGAAAAAATTAGAAAAAAATTATCACATGTCGGACCACACGAACAACCAAGTTTAACGACAGTCAGTTTTCTTGGTCTTCAAATTTGGCACAGTTTCTAAGCAAAAAGAGGAGTGAGAGAGATGATATAAAAGCAATACTATATTAACACAGATATTCCTTTAATATGGAAAGGCCATTTGACAGAATCCTGAAGTCTGCCATGCACTTCACAATTACAATCAGAAGTACTTAGTGAAGATAATTTCTGATGAAGGTTAAATGTCATACCTGCCAACCTACCTAGCAACATGAAAATTCGGGAGACTGCCGTGCACGGGGGGGGGGGTCAAAACGTTATTTTTTTTTTAGTTAGACAAGAAACCCTGTGAGGAGGCACTCTGCGCAGATCACACTGTCTTCCCAGTTGTTTTGAAGTAAACTGCCGATGCTGCCCCACCCTTCTACAGCACGAATATGGTTCTGGTGCTTTCGTGAAGCGATGTGTATGTTAATGTCAGGCTTGACGCCGTGCGAAACGCTCACATCACAGGCGCACATGGCACAAAATTCATACCTGTCAGCTTTCTGTGAAGCGACAAAGCACGGAAACTCAGTCGCGTAAAATCTCAGAAATACTTGCAAGTGCTTCTTCTTGGCTTTTGAAAGCGCCATCAATCGTTCCAACTAAACTCAGGGAAACACAAAGAGTAGTTCGGCGTTCCGCACCTCACTCGATGACCTGACAAAGCCAAGTGAAGCCTAGCGCACCCATGATCATATGCGCTCTAACTTACTGAGGAGTAGAGGTTTCGTACCTTGGCGTTTGAAAATCTACCCTCGTTTTACACTGCTGCTCTAAGTTGTCATGTGGTAACCCGCCGGAATAACCTAAACCTACTCTCGAGTAACTCGCACTGACACACGCGTGATAATTATAGCAAAAACGCGTCATAAAAAAAAAAAAAGACTACGGCGATTATTTTTTGGGAGATTTGAGGTCGCGTTTGTACAATCGGGAGATGTATTGAAAATCCGTGAGGCTCCCGGACAATTCGGGAGAGTTGGCAGGTATGAAATGTTGTTGTCATTCACAATTAATTAAACCCAAAATTAGTTTTGGCATTTGATCTAGAAAAAAAAACACACAAAGAAAGACATTGTTGCAGAAATGCACCAAATCTTTTAAAGATACGATAGTACTACCCCGACCAAAAACCTGGAATGCTTTCGAGCATATATTGACTGATGATAACTTTACAGTACAATATTTAAAAAATAAAGCTATAGAGCTTTCCACTCTCGGTCGCCTCGGTGCTGCCATTTTAGAATCATGTGCCATTAGGCTCATTCAACTCGTTGCTTTGCTCTCCCCTCCGCGCCTTGGTGGATGCATTGTATTTTTGGTTATCATCGCGTTTCTTCCTCATGTTTTTTGCCTTATTCATAAAGTGTCGTCTCATACTTATATTTACTACCTAATTGCATTATACTGTAATGTGCACAACTTCTGCGTTTAATTATTTAACACCTTTTGACTATTTACATCGTTGGCACGCCGGATACGACTCAAAAGGCTAAAGGAGGCACAGGAATCAGCATTAGCACTTACGCACATTGAGTATGTAGATGACCCTAAGACAGCGTGAGATTTCAGAGGCCAATTAATATACCTTATGCGAAATCGCTTGGTGGTCTGACAACATTGAGAGCGTCGCCATTTAAATGTGGGCAAGCGTCATCAGTACCGAAGCACAGTGGAAGCATCGGAAACAGCGGTACGGGCAGTGTGCAATGTCTAACAGCTGCGTTTTCTGCCTTACGAACATGGGATGTGGACGAACAGTTTAAACAATCTACTGCAACTGTCTGACGAAAATAACCAGTTAAATGCAATTAGCTCATTTCGACACGAAGGATGGGGCTTCCCACATGAGAATTAGCCAGACAGCTTGAGAGTGCCTGAGGTCCGCAGTATGTGAAGCCAAAATAAAGCCATCCACATTAAAATCATCCGAGCGCAGCGTTGTCAATGGCGAATAGGGATTTACTTTCAACGGCTGGTGACACCGAAATCTACAAAGCTTATTTGTTCAAGCAAATAAAGATCTGTTTACACAGGTCTATGGGGCGGCGCCTGGCATTAGACTTCAGCTAAACTTGCCGGAGGACACTTCTCTTGTGCCCTTAAATTTCAATTAGCAAGTTTTATGGAAGGCAAATATCAGACTTTATTTGACAGGTCTATCACTTACAATATCTCAAATCTTGAGAATGTTGTAAGCAAATGTTTATATAACAAATAGTTTATTTCCTAAGGCCAATATTGTAAAGTGCTGTCAGTGCTGTAGCAGGGTCGATAGTTAAAGAAATTTCCTACTCGGCCTGGAGTGGACCATTGAAAAATTACTTGAAAACTTAATTTATTTGAAGAGAACAGGTCGAGGCAATATCACTTCCTTTTGTTTTACATCTTCTGTGTTATATGAGACTTCTCCAGTCAGCTAAGTAAGCAAAAATTTGGTGTCCATGAACTAAGAAGGTTAACTTGTGAGGTCATTTGTCCTTTGCGACTCAGTACAATATTAATCAGGTTGTGGACCTGCTTCTTCCTTATGCATTCATGCATCAGTCTCTGCATTTGTTTATTTTGCTGGAAAGTAGTTCAGCGGGTACAGCTGTAGGCAATGGTAATCCTCCCTGAGTATGAGTTCACTTGTTTGAAAAAAAGCTTGCAATTTATGCTCCAAACCACTTCGTGGTTCTCGAAGTGGCTCAGTACCACTGTTCCATCCGTTGTATGCTACAAGGGATACATTTGTATCATAAAATTAAGCAAAAACTACATAAAACAACCCAACCGAATGTACGTTGAAACCGAAACCAACCATTAAATTGAAGCAACCTAATGGCGGCGAATGTGCCAGTGTCCTCTACCCCCAGCCAGGCAACTACTGAGATGAAAAGGTCTATACATCTGAATAGCTAGAGTAAGGTAGTGTCTGTCTTTGGAAAGAGTCATGGTGCTAAGAGAGCGACTGTGAACACGGTTAGAAGTAATGGCGACAACCCACGCCCCTCTCCAAAAAGAAATTATACAAGCTTGATCATGCTAACAAAGACTAGTTGGTAAGCACAAACTCTGTGATGGGTTTTACACTCATCGGCGTTCATCCATGGGGTCCCCGGTGAAGGCTCTTCCTGCTACTTCTGCCATTTCTTACGTTCTCGATAGGCTCGCCTCCCCTTCTTCCACTATGACCAAGAAGAGAGAGGCGTCTGAACAGCACCGCCTCGCTACAAAGCAAGCATGTCGAAGATTCGCTCCCATTTCTGACAAATGCCATGAGATGCTGCAGCATGGCATGCCCTCGCGCTTTCAAGTCTGCGAGGCACGTGGCGAATCAAACATTGCGTGAAGTGGCCTCTCTTCGAGTCGACAGGAAATGCTGTCCCTCGCTGGCGCAGTCGGTGAAGCACTTGGCTCACAATCTCAAGGTGGTGAATTAGAATCTTGCCGGGGTCTCCTGTCGGGGGACCGAATGGGCGTAACATTTTTGACACCAATTTTATGTTACAACCGAACGTCACACCCAAAACGTTACAGATCTCCACGAAAATCGGCCGATAAAATGCATTCCGCATAAAATCGAAATTCGACGTTTGCATTTAGACGGTGCAAGATCGGTCTGCCTTTGAGATGTGGCGGCACTGGTTTATCCCGAAGACGAGAAATTCGCTGTGTTGTGCAACCGCTAGCCTGAGTCTTTGACGCGCAACATGCGGTAGTAACACAGAACCAAATCCCGGTACAATGATCGTCCAGATCTAAACAGACGGAGGTGGGAATTGAACCAATGCGGAGCGCAAGTTCGTCTGCTTGTTGTGCAGGGGTTGCAATGATGTCAGGATGCCGAGCTCTAATTGGCTGATTGAAAAAAATAGTGGGTAGACCTCAAGGCATCGAACATTGAGGCCTACCCACTATCCTTTCAATCAAAGTCAAACAGAGCTCGGCGTCATCCTGACGTCACCGCAATTCCCGCGCAAGGAGCAGACGAACTTGCACTCCACATACCGCCTAAGCGACAAAGCCTGCGCCTTTACCTCTGCAAACATCGTCACTAGTGGAACCACACAGTGCCGCCCGGCTCGCGTCAGCGTTGCCACCGGCACGTCTTGCAACGTCTCGCAACAAGTGCGACGCCGGTAAGCAACGACGCCAGGCAAACGCATCTACCACTTTGCAGCATGCTCCCATCCGGCTTCGGCGCATTTGCCACCCGGAGCAGGTCGGGGATCCACCAGCGACGATGTCGCGCACGGTCCTCGTCTTCTACGCAGTACCGACCGAACCGGTGTTCCGCGGGTGTTACGGTGCTAGCTTTCGGTCCGCGCTCCGAGCTGCGGTGCGCCAGTGCATGCGGCCACCTATCTCTCCCCACCTGTGCGACCTGAGGTGTCCGGTGAGGGCGGAGTTGTTGAGGAAGCGCTTGTCGCACAGGTGGCACTTGAGGGGCTTGGCGTCCTCGTTGCTGTGCACCTGCAAGTGCTTGGAAAGCCGCTCGTTGGTGGCAAAGCCCTTGTAGCACAGGCCGCACTTGTGCAGCCGAGGCAGCGAGTCCGTCGGGGCGCCACCTCCTTGCGGTCTCCCCGGGGGGCCCACGCTGCCGTGGATGCCCACGTGCTTCATCAGCTCTGCCCTCGTCAGGAAACTCTGCGTCGGGGAGACTTGTTGCTTTCGCCGTAGGTTCTCAAGCTGGCTTGTTGGGAACGTAGGAGTTCTCCCGTGTTCCCGAATTTCCTCGACAATCCCTGCCCCTAAGCAAAAGGTCATCCAGTTTAAGCGCTATTTTAAAAGCTCTGAGCAATTCGCTGATGCGTGACTATGTGCTGGACATTTTTTAGTGGGTACATTATTGTTTAAGAAGTTTAGAGGCTTCTGCACTGCTTTATTGCATTAATGCCGAGACCACGAGGGGTTCCTCAGCGGTCCTTAGAAAGAGGTAGGTATTCCTTGAGACTGATATGCTCGAGAACTTCTAGCTTTCATAATTGTTGAGTATGTGGGCATTCCCTACCCTTATTTCTTGTAGTCTACTAACAAGATTTTGACATGTCTTTCTTGGCAGTATGGGAATCTGTTTCGGAGTCGCAGCGCAACAGGTGAATGTGCAAACTAGGACAGTGGGCTCTGCGGTGACTGGTTTTAGATAAAAACAATCTGCATGCAAATATGTAGTTATTGTAAGAATTGCATCAAATGTGAAGAGAATAATATCTATACGCAAGCAATTTAAATTAAATTGAATGTTTCACGCACATAATATAACTAGGGGTGTGCGAATACCGAATAGTAGTTTTCGAATCGAATACCGAATCGAATCAAGAAAGAAAAGCCGAATATTGAATCGAATATCGAATAGTGATTTTATTTAACCATTTTGTTCTTAGCCCGAGACTGAGGCAGGAAAAAGAGGAAAGTTTCAAAGTAGAAGAAAAATGAACAGTCGAGGACACGTCTCTAACACAGCTAAAGACAAGTTTATTTGGTCACCCTCTTATATACACTCCACGAACTTCACCACAGAACCGTCTCGCCCTTTTCGACCTCCAAAGCCAAAAGATAACAAAGGTCTCATCTCTTTCCACGACAATTGTCAAACGACCTTGAACAATCTTGACGTTTTTCACAAAGCAACACACTCTAGTTCCACCTCCCGGAAGACAACTGACCGAACCGTCGCGTACATAGCACACCCTCCCCCTCTACTCTCCGGCCCACAATCCCAAAGCATCCTGGCAACAAAAGATTCCAATCCCACCCGAAGACACAAAGGAGGAAACCACTTACACCCTTTCACATTCAACAACCACTTTACAAAACTCTTAAATCCGCAAGAATGTCTTTGCACTGCTGCTAAGCTGTAACGACACCTGACTAATGCAGTTGCCCATTGATTTCATTCTTATTGTTTCCTTAACAACCCTTTTGATGTCGTTTAATTCCCTGTGTATTATCTCTGTTTCGGACCAGCATGGTATACAATTATTACATTCTTGAATATGTTTCGCTATTTCCGAATTAGCCACGTTGTTTTTTACATTTCTTTTGTGTTCAGTCAATCTGTCATTTATACACCTTGACGTCTGCCCCACATACTTAAAGCCACATTCCAGGGGGATTTCATATACCACTCCATTATCACAGGGAATAGACTTTTCTCGATGCGTTTTTGTGCATTCCTTTACACTTTTGTGGAAGGGTGTGAGCTTACTCAACTTGTAATCCGAACTAAAAACCAGATCCACACCGAACTTTTTGGCACAAGCCTTTAAGTTGTGAGAAATTTTGTGATAAAACGGAATTACACTAGTTCTATTTTTTGGCCTTTGCTTTGGTTCTCCTTTACATTCGTCTGCGAATTTTACGGATAACTGCTTCCTTACGAATTCATCCTCATAACCAGCACCGTTTAGCCTTCTCCACTGTCTTTCTACTGATTCAGCTAAGAAATGTGTACATGATCTATCCATTGCATTTGTGATTAAAGACTTTACAATACCCGCTTTCACTGTTTTTGAATGGCAACTCTTTTTCGATAGCAGTGGTTTTGCGTTTTCTTTTCCATATTCCCAACATAGCCCTTTTTCATTGTGAATCATAAGTTCTAAAAACTGCAGTTTACCATTCATGGGTCGTTCGACCGTAAACCTCAGTTCCGGGGCTGCCGATCTGATCAATGCTTCGAGATTGTCAGATAATCCCTCCCGAAACGAACAGATCAAAATGTCATCGACATATCTTCTCACAAAACAGGACTCCGACGTCAACTCCTGCAACCTATCAGATACAATACAATCCAAAGAATTAAGGTAAATTTCCGCTAACGCCGGTGCTACACTCGATCCAATGCATACCCCCTCTTTCTGTAAATACTTTTTCCCTTCATACTCTACTATCGTTGACTGCAAGTAGTAATCAAGAATGGCAAGAAAACTGTCCACCGAAATGCCTGACCGCGATTGGAACCGTACCAAATTCATTTCAAGCACCCCTTTTACTCTTTCCAACATCCGACTCCTCTCTAATGAGTAATAAAGATCCTTGATGTCCATTGACAACACATCTCCTTCCGTAAGGAAGCAGTTATCCGTAAAATTCGCAGACGAATGTAAAGGAGAACCAAAGCAAAGGCCAAAAAATAGAACTAGTGTAATTCCGTTTTATCACAAAATTTCTCACAACTTAAAGGCTTGTGCCAAAAAGTTCGGTGTGGATCTGGTTTTTAGTTCGGATTACAAGTTGAGTAAGCTCACACCCTTCCACAAAAGTGTAAAGGAATGCACAAAAACGCATCGAGAAAAGTCTATTCCCTGTGATAATGGAGTGGTATATGAAATCCCCCTGGAATGTGGCTTTAAGTATGTGGGGCAGACGTCAAGGTGTATAAATGACAGATTGACTGAACACAAAAGAAATGTAAAAAACAACGTGGCTAATTCGGAAATAGCGAAACATGTTCAAGAATGTAATAATTGTATACCATGCTGGTCCGAAACAGAGATAATACACAGGGAATTAAACGACATCAAAAGGGTTGTTAAGGAAACAATAAGAATGAAATCAATGGGCAACTGCATTAGTCAGGTGTCGTTACAGCTTAGCAGCAGTGCAAAGACATTCTTGCGGATTTAAGAGTTTTGTAAAGTGGTTGTTGAATGTGAAAGGGTGTAAGTGGTTTCCTCCTTTGTGTCTTCGGGTGGGATTGGAATCTTTTGTTGCCAGGATGCTTTGGGATTGTGGGCCGGAGAGTAGAGGGGAGGGTGTGCTATGTACGCGACGGTTCGGTCAGTTGTCTTCCGGGAGGTGGAACTAGAGTGTGTTGCTTTGTGAAAAACGTCAAGATTGTTCAAGGTCGTTTGACAATTGTCGTGGAAAGAGATGAGACCTTTGTTATCTTTTGGCTTTGGAGGTCGAAAAGGGCGAGACGGTTCTGTGGTGAAGTTCGTGGAGTGTATATAAGAGGGTGACCAAATAAACTTGTCTTTAGCTGTGTTAGAGACGTGTCCTCGACTGTTCATTTTTCTTCTACTTTGAAACTTTCCTCTTTTCCTGCCTCAGTCTCGGGCTAAGAACAAAATGGTTAACATCCACCAGCTCGCCTGCGCACTCACTGCATTATCATTGATTTTATTTGTAGGAATTTTTCAAAGTGTGCTGCGAATGAGATTATCATATGTGCAGAGTATGCGCCTGGTGCAGAATATGCATCTTGTACGGAACAAAAGCTAAAATGTAAAAAAGTTCTGGTTAAAAAAAAAAAAAGCAGTTGCTGTTGGACGTTGGGATCTAAAGATCCAATTTTATGGTGCAAACATAATCTATCTACCCTAAACGTCACAAAAAAAACTAAAGTTACAGCCACGCGTGCCTTTCTTTCTCGTTTAAAGCACAACCTAACACCGCAACCTTTTTTTTATATTTGTATATCTCAGAAAAGGGCCATTTTGCGATATTTGGTCTCCACTGTAAGGAAGAAAAAGGGCATCCGGGGTTTTATTTCACATAAATAAGCAGATAGGTGTTAAATCTGACTAAACAGGCTTAAACAATATAATTTGAAGTAAGAAAAAAACGTTGTTAGGTGACGCAAGTCACTAACCAACTGCCGCTTATGCATCCATTTTTCCGTCTATCTATCCTGTTTTGGAGAGCCTTGATTTGAAAGAGGGAGCAAGCGAAACTGAAACCACGGAGACGGCTCCAGCGCAGATTGGTCGTAAGTGCGCATGCGTTGCTTTGACGCGTGGAAAGAAGGCGAGCAAACAAAAGAGAGAGCGACGACGCCTGCCCTACCTGCCCGATCCCGATCGAAGCTTTCGTCTTTTCGTCACCTTCTCGCAGTTCGTAATTCAAATGCGGCTATCGAACGGTTGGAAACCCTCTCAAATCTAGGCACACTATTTCTTCGTTCCGTTTCGTTCCGAATCAGAATTTGCGGATTGCGGTTCCAAAAGAACGACGATGATAACTCGGCTGGTTTCATCGGCGTGGTTAGCGTGGTTTTCTTTCTGTGATCGTGCAATCGCCGATTTCTGTGGGTGCGGCAAGTGTAAAAGGATTAGGCATGGTGCATGGTATAAAGTTTGTGGCATTTGTTACTTTTCTTTTTTCTAACCTGTGCGTTAGATTTTCGTGGAATGGTAGGACCAAGAGGTGTTTCTTGCATGGTCTGTCTAACATCACGGCGCTTACATCGGGAGAAAAAACTGCTTTTTTGTCAGCTCTGCGCCGACCGCACGTCTTTGGCCGAATATATAGAATATTCGAGTGATCGAATACTAGGAATTCGATTTGCGAATTGAAATATTCGGGAACTTTCTATTCGATTCGAATTCGTATAACCGAGTATTCGCACACCCCTAAATATAACAGCTACATTACAACAAGGATTCTAAATTCATTCCAAATTATTGTAAAATACTGAACAGGTATCTATAATCGAAGAATAATTGAGGCAAAATTTGTTGGTGGATGTTTGCTCAAGCTGAATTCACATGTCCATGATTGCTTTCGGTAGTTCAAATATGCGGATGAATGGACCACACGTATGAAAATCAAAAACTGAAAGCTGCTGAAAAACAGTAATAGACAACCGATTATAAGAGTGTCTCTTCCTGCCCCCAAACCTCACCTGTAGCAATACAACACAGTTTCAGATAAATTAACTCTATCCCATACCATAACCTGCAGCACAATCATGAATGTTCACGATGAGGGTACTTGCAATACAGAGGACAGGCAAAGCCTCATTTAATAACCGGCAACTGATACGATAAACTCACCAATATTGGAAAACGTAGAGAGCTACTTCATACTTTCCGTGGCTAACCACAGCCCCACCCTTGTTGACCGAAGTCAGCCCTCTGACCAGAAGTGGAAAGACCGCAGGAGTACTGACCGAACAACACTCGGGGCACTCCTCGAGTCGTGCCTTGGAATTGCTCCCCTCCTCGTCTGCAGGAATCACGGCAGCCGAGTGGATGGGCACGTGGATGTCCAGCACCTCGACGGAGTAGAACATGAGGCGGCAGTGGGGGCAGGCCCAGAGCGAAGGCTCCACCAGCACGGGTGGGTTTCGCCAGTTGCGCCTGTGCCTCGATCTGGTCATCAGGGACGAGCTTGTGGTCGTTCGCTGCTGCTGCTGCGGCTGCTGCTGAGGCTGCTGTTGCTGTTTTGAAGGTGACAACTGCTGCTGTTGCTGCTGTTGCTTGCGCTGCTTCACCCGCTCCTCTTTCTGCTGGTGCCGGATCACGTGCCTGCCACAGAAACGGAGGACGTTATTGTAACAATGCCAAATCGTAACAGAAAGCTTTTGAGTGAAACAAAACCTTCTCTAGTTAATGATGTGCTCATTCATTTCACTACAATTACAGACTTGAGATTTAAGCAAGCCAGCACTCAGAATTGTTACGAGGAAAACCTTTTGGCACAGCAAGAGACAGGCGTGTGCTCAAAAACAACTTTCTGCCACACTTCCAAAAAGAGGGGTGCATGTACACAGCCCTAAGTGATTTCCTAAACTGAGCTTTTTATTTGTTTATCCCCCAAGCAGCACACATGGTCCCCCAGATATCCTCAGGATGTCAGGATGTCCTGACGTTCCAGGGATGTCCTGTGGATGTGTATAGGACATCTGTGCTGCTAGGGTCGCTTAACCTATTGAGCTAGTGATGTAACAGACATACAGTTATCCCTCGTTATAACGAAATCGCTTTTTTCGAATTATTGCTTTTATCAAAGTTCAACGTGGTCCCGACCGAAATGCACGCATTTTTAACCGGATTATTCAAACTGTATCGGCGGCTGACCACGTTTATTACAAAGGCCGAGGTGCCGAAAGCACACAAGCCTACATGGAGGCGCACAAAGACCCTTGCGCCACCCCAACCGTCTTCTCCACCGAGGCAAACAGCAAACTGGGAAAAAGAAGTAAACGGGTGACGGAGGGCAGAACGCGCAGAACTGGAAGAGTGCCGCTTCCAATGCCAATGCAGATGCGGGCAGGGAGCAGCGGGAGCAGCGTCAGCGTTTCGACGCTACTCACGGCGCTTGCGGCCGGCGGCTGCCCAACTCCTGTCGGAGTTGGGTAAAGGGAGCGATGGAGCCATTCCTTTGGGAGCCTCCGGTGCATGCGCCAGCACTGACATGCCTGCGGCGTACTACATGCACACGTGCATCATCGTATGGGGGATTGAGAGTATTTTTACCGAAAGTCGCTTAGAGATCTGCGAGGTTGAGAAAAATGGCCGGCCCAAGTCCGAAATTGCCAAAGAATTAGACATTCCGGCATCGACTGTCCGACACTGTCCACCAATTCGCAGAACAAGCAAGGCACATCGGACGTTTTTGAGAAGTTTCATGCAGCAGAAAGCACGCCCACAACCTGAAGATGAAAGATCGCCAACTGCTTCGTGCACGTGGGACTTTCTCTCACGAGCATGCTTGCCGAGCCGGCGCACTATTTCCATAGCCACAACGATCTCTACAAGAGAGTGTGAAAACATGTTGGCAAAGCCGCTGAGGATAACTTTGATTCACTCGCGCTTGTCGATGCGGACATTCCAGTTGTTGCCCCTGCCACAGATACTGCGATCATAGACCTCTTGTGCGGCCAGGGTAAACACGAAGCAACATCGAAGAGGGACCTTGGGAAATGCCGACGACTGCGGAGATGTGAAACATCCTACAGCTGCTCTTTGAAACAAAGCGAAGTGCAGCAGCGGTGACAGTGTTCTTGCGAACTGGAGCAGCTCGGGGAAAACTTTTGCCCGGACGAAATTATATGCAAACTCCACTTCACTATTTTTTTACTTGGTAAAGCTGCCAAGAGATGTTCATAACTAAGGTTTGTTTAATTAAATATATGGTCAGAGTGTTCCCGTCCACCTTCAAGGCTGCTGGCACTGTTTCTTTGGCTCTATCACTTTTATCGTATTACCACCTACCTATATCAAATTTTTTTGCCGTCCCAATGTCGTTGTTATAAAAAGGTATTACTCTATTTCCTCCTTCCTTGTAGCATATTTTCTCGAATTATCTTTCATTTAACCTATTATTAATCCCCTTCCTCATGTTCATGTTCCTCTTCTCAGACTCTAATGAGTGAATCTGAAAGGTAAGGGTTGTTCACTACCACCGCTCAAAGTTTTGATTTCCAGAAAATGAACCACTAAGATTAATCTAGAAGCACATAAATCCCCTTGTACAAATATTCCTAATTATTTTTTAAGACCAAGCAGGCTATGAAACTGTGTGCAATGGAAAACATAAGTTTTAAGTGAGCATTGCTACAGTGAAAGCTGTCCCTAGTGAGCTTCCTTTTATTTAATGTTTTCTGAATATACATCAAAAGAATGAAATGCAAGACCAAGAGGCAAGTCCTACCTTTTCCTGTTGTATGGATGTGTGAAGCGCAGGTCGCACAGTGAGCACTTGTATTTTTTTCACCCGTATGCATCATGAGGTGGCGCTTGAGCCCGTACTTCCGCTGAAACACTTTGTGGCACACGTTGCACTCGTGCTCTTCGTTAACTGGAGCCTGGTAAAATAAAGCACAAGCTCACACTTAGCTCCGTAAGATACAAGACCCTTTGCGTAGCAGCCCAGTGACAGCAAGCAGGTAAAGAGAGCAAGAACATCCCACCAGACATCTTGGAAGTTTAATAAATTCCCAATCTTTTATATCCAGGTTGCAAATATATAGGCGGCAATCTTTTCAGGGACGAACTGGTTAAATACATACGGTTTTGTCTCATTATTTGAACTATTTTTGGGGGAACAAAGGTGTTTATAGCAGTGTATATCAGCAGAACACACACTGGTCAAAGCATGTCAAAAAATGAAAAGGCCCATACCTTGACTGGCCTGAGCTATTGAGTGGAAGTCCTTTAAGGCAGATCAATTAAATATTGGTTTGACAAAATGTAAAATTGTAAATATGGCTAACATCGTCTTTTTGCAAGAATGTAGGGCAATCTGGACAATGTCTTTGCTGTGGATTACTGATTCCTTTGAAAATGAACAGTTTCAATTGCAATTTTAGTGTGCCAAGGGCTCTTATCTTGAAATAAGTGTAGTGTCTCCAGATAAGAAGAAACTTGACAACAGACACATGAAAAATCAGAAACAAAAACAAAAAAGAATTAAGGATTGAATACCTCTCTGTGCCCCTCTCACACTTCTACTAGACATTTTCTCTGAAATGCAGCAAGTTTTTAAAAGCCCAAAAGTACTCGAAAATGATAACACATCTTTTTAGAGGCATGTTTTTCTGCACATGGTTACTCTTGAAGATGAGCACAGCAAAAAAATGTGTCATCATTTGAGTTGCAGTGAACTTACTTAATTCAACACAGTGAATTATTTCTGCTTCCACAACCATTGTTATCATGTTTAGACTAACCAGATTATATTTTTCCAGTCAGTCACGTTTAGATGAGTACTATCCCTGCTTCGTGTCACAAGGACTTTTTTTTACATACATTATGTGACCTGTTAATCCTGATAGAGGCTCGTGCAACCCTTGAGATATCGAATTTGCCTGCCCATGATTTATTGTTTCCAAATTATGCAACTCAGAAAAACATGAACAAGCCTTGCACTTGCAGTCATAATTCACTATATATAGGGTTTCTGTATCTTTGCTGATTTGTTTTCACAGAACTAATTACAGATAATATTTTAGACTTTCAGGATGGGCAGTGTTCATAAAAATAGTTCATGAAAATAGACAATTTAAGATAAAAAAGCATAATTCTTGAGGAGTGAAAACTCACCTTAGCTTGCTCTTCGGCTGGAGACAACGCAGCAACACTATTTTCCACTGAGAGATTTGTCTCGAGCAGGTCCACAGTTTCCTATTAAGTGTGCGAAAAAGCAACAAAGCAAAACAAACACGAGATTAGTAATTCCTACTGAAACGAAGAGGAAGCGATAACACCCGCACCTCTTAGTTTATTTATTATTTCTACATACCCTGGTAATTCCTCTCTGTTACCAAGAAATCTGTTGTAACACGACTTTTGATTGGGCTAGTTGGTTCAGATTAGACATGATTAAAATAGCTGAACTTGACAAGGACAAAAAAGGCACATGTACGACAGGACTGGTGCTGACTTCCAACTGATGGATGATGCAATAAACTTAGTTGGAAGTGAGTGCCAGTCCTGTCGTACGCGTGCCTTTTTTGTCCTTGTCAAGTTTGAGCTATTTTAATCATGTCTGTTACCAAGAACTTTCCTTTTCTACAAGCAAAGAACCAACTAGAGGCATTAACAATTAAAAAGGCCTCCATAGTTACTGAGAGGATCAGAATGGCAAAAAGGTCTTTCAGTTGTCCCATCTCAAGAGTGAGCTTCCTACTTTCGAGAACACTGTGGCATCTCGTGGGCTTCTAGCTTGCACGCTGGAAGCCGATCTCACCCTGTCACCGACTATTGGCGACTCCAGCGAAACTGACGCCGTGTAGCGGCAACGCCGAGAAGTTCAGGAGAGGAGGTCGTTTCAACTCTGTCGTCTGCTCTTGCTGATTGGTTCTCGTAGGCAGCATACAAACAAACGTTGTTTCCAGTAATTATTTTATGCTTCCGCACCGTCATTCCTACGCACAGACTAGAAGGTTTCTACCGTCGAAAAATCGATTTGCTTTCATATGTAACACCGACATTACGCTGCAGTGCAAGAAATTTATGGTGGTCCGCGTGCTGAACAACGAAAACAACCTCCTTTCGTTTGCCATTTTACCTGACCAGCGCGACCCCTGTAGTTCGCTGGAGTCGCGAATAGAAAAGCGCTTTCGTTCTATCAAGCTTGTTTAGAGGTTGCTATAAAGTCTTTGCTAGCAAAACTTCTCTCAAGACGATCACCTCAATTGGCTCTCTGGCAGCTTGTTGCTTCTTGGGTGGACGGCCACGACTCCTGGTAGCGATTTCAGACACCGGAGGGGGTGGGAGGGGGAGGCGGTGCTGGGGGCTGGGTGTCAGGCCAGGGGCAGGGGGTGAGGGAGGAGGCGGGAGCAAACTCGTGCTTGCTGTCGCACCGCACGCTGCCCCGGGTAGCTTGTCATGCTGATTCAGGTGAAGTTGAAGCTCTTCCGAAGAGCCAAAGCTGCTGCTGCACTCGAAACAGGGCCACCTCGAGCCCGCTTCCACGAGACCTGTGCCTGGTGGTAATCGAGAAAAAAAAAAAAAAAGAAGGCTCGAGCTTGGCAGGAATATCCAAATTCATTTGAGAAGAAAAAAACAATGGGCTTATAATTTACTATATCAACCCTCGTTCGAAATAGCACAACCAGATAAGAAAACAACAATCTAAGGCCAACACGGGTCTTTAAAGAAATAATGATGTGGCATTTTTACGTGAGGATTTTTTTGGCCCATTTTAAGACTCATCGAGCACCTCTAAAAGCACATTTTTATGCACACAAAAGTTTCTCGAGCACAAAAGTCGCCTTTCAAGATCAGCCTCACTGACATTGTCCAGCTCTCTTTTTTCTAGTGAGGTAAGTGATGTGACAGACCTTCGGGATATATTCGAAAAGTTGCGAGCTTTGTAAGTTACTTTAACGTTGAGATTAAGTAAAACCTTGTTAATTCAATGCCCAATAATCCAGAAATTTGGATAATTTGAACTGCCGATCCGGTCCCATCAAACATGTGTATTAGTCAATGCCACCAAACACTCATTAATTCGGAGGCTGTTGGGCGTGCTATGGTTAATTCGGATGAATTCGGCAGGTGGCACAAGCTACCGCCCGTTCCAAAGGGTAAGACCGCTATCCATCCCAGGTGCACACGTGGTTCTTACGGCGTTTCCCATTTCTTCCATTTCTCAGTGTTTCGTGCCAGTTTTGCTCTGGAATGTCGCGTGTTCGGCGCACTGGTTCGCACGCTTCTGGCATGTCGTCGATATCATCATCACGTGCAGCAACTGCAGCAACCTCCATGGCGGCGCCGCCAGCGAAGTGGCAGAAGCACCAGGCCAAGGATTTAGCGACAAACTGAGGGCCTTGAAAGATGGCATCTCTCCACAACAAAAGATAGAAAGGTACGACGTCAAGAGAAGCACTTTGGCCACGTACGTGAAAAATGAGGCCGAGATCCTACGGGCTTTCGAGAGTGAGAAGTTCAATGCGAAAAGAAAGCGGCTGCGGAAGGCGGCATATCAGAAACTAGAAGAGGTATGGCTGCTGTGGGTCGTCAGCCCGTCGCACAGCCGCCACCCCGTTGCACCGCAAAGGCTCTCATTGTGCGGTGGAGCACCTGACTGCTCTAAGAAAAGTTGTCGTCTTCACCCAAATATCATCCAGAAAGCAGCTGGCAATAACAGATTTCTTCTCAAAATAAAGATACATCAGAGGGAAACCTTTTCGAGCAGTTTTCTTTGTCCATTCAATATTTCGACCTTCGGATAATTCTGACATTTTTGTTGGTCCCATGAGATCCAAATCAACGAGGTTTTACTGTAGTACTATCGAAAATGTTTTTGAAAGGTATGTCTTACGGTTCTCAAGAACAAATGATATCCATTATTTGAGAATACTTAAAACCTTGACTGACAGAGAGGGGCAGAACAGGCCCACTTGTTTCCACTAACGGCAGTCTCACAAACCCACCTACCACTAGAAAGCTATGTGCAGCAATGCTGGTGAACCTCTTTCATTATTTGTTTTGACTGGTTCGCATATGAGCAATAGTTTATTCACACTGTTTGCGAGTTTGTTAAGTCTTGGAAGCAAGGTGGGTGGCTCTGCCAATGATGAGACTCAAAAAGTACAGTCGGGGATGCGTTCGGGTCACACAAACCCTCGCTTACTTCGGAATTTCTTTCATTAAAAGTCGTCTCGGCATATTCACCGAGGCCATCTCGGCCACTGAAAAGCTGACTAGTGTTCAAGCACCGGCTTGCTGAACTCCTAATAACACCCAGAAGTTGAGAACTGTGAAGTATTAGTCGATGCCCTTTTTAGTCACCGAGTACACCAGGTAGTGCAGGCAATTACAATCAATAAAACCTAAGTGAGCCGGAAAACACTGCCGCAATACATAGAGACCAAGGCAATGGTACACCAAGATGGGTTTTCAAGAGTGTGTGATAAGAAAGTGCCCTATAGTCCCTATGGTAGTGGCATAAGCTTTCAACAATCTCTGTTCTAGTAAAATAAGACCCACTTTGTTTGCACAGTAAAGAATCACAGTTGAGCACTTCTAAAATCAACTAAAATTAATCAAATTCAGAGACAATGACTAGGATATCCCTGTTACACTTACTCCAGCGCCTAGCGAAGCTGGAGTTGAGTAATTGTCCAGCCCTGGACGTGCTTCATCCATCGGATTCATTGATGTTAACAAACACACCGTCATCTGTGATCCGCATTCGGACAGTGATATCGTGAAAGTGGATAGGCCTAAGAACGGTTGCACCGCTCTCCGTGCTGAGTGAGCTTTGTAGGGTGCTTTTTCTTCGGCAAAAGGCACGCCAAAAGCACCCTAAAAATGTTTGCAATTTATACAATCTAAGCTTATTATAACAGACGTGGTTACAACAGACATTTGGATATAACATACCGCAATTTGTGAAGTTCGGTTGGTTTTCCTCTATGCACCATTGACTCAACTTCCTATCTGCATACAACATACTCCTTTTACAACAGACCAAAATCTTGGTCGAAATCAAGGTCTGTTATAACGAGCTTAGACTGTAAAGCATGGTTACTGTGGCGTGCCCACGACCAGCTGTGGGTGCGCCTCCATCAGTGGAGACGTGCCACAGTACCCTGCCATGTTATATGGGTACCTATATTGACATTTGCTCAAAGTGTGTAAATGCAAAAGTTTTACCCTTTATGTGTCAACTTTTCGGAAACAGAAGTGTGTTCAATATGCAAGTAAATACGGTAGTTGACATAGTCTATAAAACTCAAGTACCGAATTAATTGTAAAAAAACGTCTGAGTTGAACAATTTTTTACTTGGGAAGTACTAACTACAAACTGTGCTTTACATATGTACAATCGCCGACCGATTTTTTGGACAATGATAATTCGGACTTGTTCGATATCAGGCGGAACCGTGAACTACCCGATAGAAATAATGCATATTCACAACCGATGTTTCGGACAGCTTGAAGTCCGAACGTTCAATTTTTCTGACAAAATCATCGCAAGCGATCAGCGGAAAACATCACCGCTGAAGCGGCTCATTTTGAATTCTATGTTGGCTGCATGATTGGCCAGGCCTAATTGAGTACTGCTAAATCCTACTGCTAAATGACGCTGTAAGGGTTTTCTTTTTTTCTAGCTGTGTTTTATTATTATTATCATGCTTGTTAACATTTTGCTTTGTTAATTCGCCATTGCAGTCATGGACTTGTGCCTTATCTCGACCTTGTTTCAGTGAATCGTGTTTTCGGACTATGCTGGCATGGACGTCATTGCCCATCTGTTCTTCTGTCACCGCGATGTGTCGCTAAGAAGCGCAAAAAGTACTCGACTATAACACAAGAAAAGAAGGCAGCGATTCTCAAGTTAATAGAAAGTTGCCGAATGCAAACGGAGGCATAACCAGAAAAAAGGCGCGTGGGCGTAACCTGAAGCAAGGCACTATTTATGGGTTTTTTTTCAAGCCCGCTTAGACATAATCAAGGCAAGTTTTTTAATCTGCTGATTTTCCAGACTGCTCTATTATTCTGACGTTTTTCGGTCCCTGCGAAGTTTGAAAAATCGATCGGCGACTGTATAGGTATACAACAACAAAAACCACCTCAGAAAATAGAACTAATAACCCTACTATCAAAAGAAAGGCTAACTAATCTCCACCTTGCCAAACACGACCTACCTCTTCTCCTACTGGTACCTCTTCCGAATGCTGTTCTTGTTGTCGCTGCAGCGGTTGTCGCTGTAGCTGCTGTTTCTGTTGATGTTGTTGCTGTTGTTTCTGATGTTGTTGATGCTGCTGCCCTTGTTCTTGCTGACATTGCTGCTCCTGCTGCTGTTGTGGTTGCTGTTGTTGCTGCTGTCGCTGCTCCTGCTGTTGCTGCTGCTGTTGCTGTTGCTGCTGTTGCTGTTGCTGTTGCTGTTGCTGCTGCTCCTGCTCCTGCTGCTGCTGTTGTTGCTGCTGCTGCTGCTGTTGTAGCTGCTGTTGTTGCTGCAGCTGTTGCTGTTGTTGCAACTGTTGTTGCTGCAGCTGTTGCTGTTGCAACTGCTGTTGTTGCTGCAACTGCTGTTGCTGTAGCAACTGGTGTTGCTGCTGCAGCTGCTGTTGCAACTGCTGCTGCTGTTGTAGCAAGGGTAACCCCCAACGCTGGGCATAGGCACTGGAGTACCAGACCTCGCATCTCTGTCCGAGAGGCCAAGGCCCTGGTGGTGTTGAAGTACAGCCCGGTGCCCTGCTGCACCAGGATGACGTTCTGCTCGGTGTGGCTCTCTGCAGGACGCACAAAGCGCATCCAGTTGCTCTGCGTCTCGTCCGAAGTGTCTAAGCACACAACCTGGCCATCCTCCTCGTCCACCTGTCACAAGAGAAAAACAAGCAACATCAAAAGACCCTCCAAATAACCAGATTCTGTTTTTTTATTTAATACAGGCATGTCTTGATAATATGAACCCCCTTGATTAATATGGACACCCCACTGTATAAACAAACTTTTTAAGGAACAACTGGGCAAATACACACATTTTTGCCACATTATTATGGACAACTCAAGTTTTGGATGGTTTTCGTGGGGAACGGAAGTGTCCACATTAACAAGACATCACTGCGCTACCTCTGTTTCCAGATCAAAAAATTATTTTTGAAGCTCTTCTGTGAATGAGCTCAAAGTAGCACCAAGCGTTCTTAATTAACTTAAGAGTAGGGATGGGCAAATATTCGGTTATTACGAATAGCCCCCATCGAAATTCTGTTCTATTCGGCATTCGCTTCGAATCGAATTTAAGAATTCGGCAATATCGAATTATTTGACAATGTCGAATTATTCAACCTTTTTGAAAACTCTGGCTTAGATTTTCAGCCAGGTGGAGCAAGCTTCCGACCATATCATGCTCCCAAACTCAGTACGCTTGAAATTTACAATTACAGTACTTCTAATACCAAATAAGGGCAAATATTAAACTATAGTTCAGACATATCTTGCGGTATTTGTTGCCTGTACTATTCAAACTATTCGATTTAAAATTATTCGGCCAAAATCACTATTTGCTTCGAATTTGATTCGGACCTAAAATCCTATATTCGCCCGCGCCTATTTAAAAGCAATAAAGCACCCTATGACACGACTGCCATGGGACAGGAACTAATGAATGGGCAGCTACCGTAGAGTGTCCAAGCTGAACAAAATGTAAAGGATAAAAAAACCATCTAGTGAGGTTAATTATGTTTAACTGAAACCTCGATATTAGGGAAGGACAGGACCGATTGTCCTAGTAGCATACTTGCACAATGCATGGCTAGCACACTGAAACTTTTGGCACCACACTTATCTAATAAACTCTGCTTCTCATCTTGATCATACTCATTTTTCTTTTAAATTTTAGTAAATTTTGAGTGAACAAGTCTGCCTCAAGGACTGGAAACCAACTGGTCAATTCAATCAGGAATAGCGGTGATTTACCAGATGTTTGATTTCTTGAAGCTATGTCAAGGCCAACATTGATCAAGAGTTCACTTAGAAAAATGACCTTACAAGTGGTTGTAGTTTATTGGTCCCCTCAAATGTAACTCTTACACATGTATGAACAGTGCACTTTGACTTTGAAGTAAATTCAAAGCATATATATTTTTGAATCAAACATTGAATAGCTTCACTAAGCCTTTCATTACTGCACCATGCTTAAACAAAAACCCAGCTGAACTCGTTAAGGTTTTTTTCCAAGTTTCCACAGGTGAATTTCTAAGCTAAGTTAATTTTGATCTAGCTATATTTATTGGATATGGCCTCAGAAAGTCCAATACTTACACTTGGATGGCAAGAAACTTGGCTGGCAAGTAAACAACACATTTGGTATAAAATGAATCCTACAGATGCCCAACTACACCTAATCAAATAGATTTGTAAATCTCCTTGCTATATGCATTTCTTCAATCTCGAAATTAAAAAGAAAAGACAATCAATAATGATGAACCCATGTTGTCGAGGGATCTCTGCCTAGCATATGTTCTTGTATAGTAGCCACAGTTTAATTTTAAAAATTTTACTGCAATGTAGATATCAACATTCACATTCACAATGTTTCTGTGCTTTTCTCATGCACGACAGCAATATTTGTACTTTTTGAAGTATTGATTGTGGCACGCTAGCCCCATTGAGTGCACTTCTTACCCAGCACCAGTGCACTGCGAAACCGAGCTCTGTGGGTGCTGCTTCTCTGCAGCCCACTGGTGCTCAGCAAGAAGCGTCCTCAACGGGGCTAACTTGCCGCGATCAACACCTTGAGAAATTCATACGAATATCGCAGCTTATCTCGAAGCGAACATCAAATTCCATATAATTCGAAACTCCTATTTCAAAAATATTAATATTTGCACAATCCTAATTTTAAAAGGCCCAATAAAAATGCTTGTTTTTTCAAGTTTACTGAAAATTTACTTTCTAATATCAGCACCATTTGTAGAATTTTTCTAGAGTATGACTGTGGACAAGGAGAAGGACAAACTCTTGGTTTTAATGTGATTCCTTTTGGGGCTTGTCATTTTTAGGGAGCCTAAAATGTAGCTACCATAACAGGTAGCTTCGAATATAGCCAAAGCTATATTCGAAACAAGTGAACGGTTAGTATAGCTGTGTGCTATACTAAGCGTTCACTTGTTCCATCATCTAGTCCAAGCTTCAGTCTTGACATATGCTTATCTTTTTGAGACGTGTGCAAATAGTGGATTTTGCGTTTGAAGCAAATTCGAAGCAAAAAGTTGTTTTGGTCGAATATTTTCTAAGTGAATATCAAAAAGCTTCTCCAAGCCTTTTACTACAGTTGCACCATGCACTAACGATAACCTAGCTAAACTTGAGAAGGTTGTTCCAAGCATCCACTTGTCCATTTATAAGCTAAGTTAATTTTACCTTTCTTCAATTGCATGCTCATCAGGTTGCAGGGCATTTGTGCCTAACATATACTTACTCTTGCATAATAGCCCGTTTAATTTTGAAAATTTTACTGCAATGCAGGTATCAACATTCACAAAGTTTCCGTTTCTTTTTAAATACACTAGGTGCGTGCATGGACTATACCGCATTGAAAGTGTGCTTTTCTGTTATGCATGCGACTACAACATTTGTACTTTTCTAAATATGGATTGCGGCGGTTTAGCCCCGTTGAGCGTGCCTCTTACTGAGCACTGATGCACTGCAGAGAAGCAACACCCGCGGAGCTCGCTTCCGCAGGTGCTGCTTCTATGCAGTGCACCCGTGCTCGCTAAGAAGCGCACTTAATAAAGCTATCCCGCCGCGATCAACGCTTCGAAAAAAATTCCGAGGACACCTACCGTAAAATATCGGGCAAGCGCCCACTCAAAATTTTGAGATAATCATAAAAAAAATGGGGGATGGGCACTTGTCCGGTCATTAATTCTACATATAAATGTACTGTGCATATTTTCTCAGATCTTACAAATTTGGGTATGGGTGCTTAATGTGGTATGGGCGGATGCACGGTATTCTACGGTAAGCACTTTTTGTGAGTTGTGAGTGCGAAAGCATGAATGTTGTTCTTCCGCTCCCTTAGTTTGTCTGTGGTGTACTGGCGTGGACGGCTCTGTTTCACTACAGCCGAGGTTGCGGCTGCCAACAATATAGATGGCTCAAATGCCACCATGTTTCTCGGCGCAAAAAAGAACAGAAGCGGCCGCAGCCCAGCCCCAGCCCCCAGCGCCCGCCCCCACCCCGCCCCGCCCCCGCCCCGCCCCCTCCCGCCCCGTTCCCCCCCGCCCCGCCCCCCGCCCCCCCCGCCCGCCCGCCCGCCCGCCCCGCCCCCGCCCGCCCGCCCGCCCCGCCCGCCCCCCGCCCCGCCCGCCCCGCCCCGCCCCGCCCCCCGCCCCCCCCCTGCGGCAACACCTGACACGAGAACGGTGACCAAGCGTGCACTCTCGTGAAGCGGCCGCAGCCCCCGAGACTCCCCCACCCCCTCCGGAAACGCCTGACTGGCCTGACATGAAAGCGAATACTGGATAGCCTATTATTCGAAACAGCTATTGGAAAATTTGAATATTCACACAACCATCAAAAAAAGTTCATATTTTCACACTCCTAAGGGTATGCTAAGGATATGTGGACCAATAATGCCCGTCTTGTCTTGCATTTCTTTAGAACACAATTGACAAACACATAGAGAGGGAATGCCAGACTCACAAACAGGGGAAAACTCTGCTGGGGCCTCTCCGACCTCCTCTGCAGGACCCCCTCGATGGGGCCAAACTGGGTCCGCTTGGGGATGTTCTTCTTGGCAAACACACCATAAACTGGAACACAATATGCATCAACATCGGCGAACGAAGAAAGTGTGTTGGGTTAAATGAGCCCGTTTGCATAAGGAAGTATGAAAAAATAAAACAAGGAAACGTTACAAACCTTGAGAATCAGTTCATGAAATGAAGTCAGTTTCCCTTCTCTTTGTCGTCAATCAAAACAAGATTGGTGGCACACCTACAAAAGCTTCTTTCGCGCAACACACTGCATTGTGCCATGGTGCCAGTGTGGGCACGTTGGGACAGCCATTAACCTTTGCCCATCATCAAGGTTTGTCACAAAAAAAGTAACATGCAAAAGCTTCTTTTTTGTCGTAAGAGAAAAACAGAATTCAAATCTTTCCATCTGAGCACTCAGTAGAACTGCTGTAGTTTTTCTTTTTGTCATAAAGAAACTTTCTTTAATGGCAAAGCTGCTATTAAAGAAATCTTTTCAACACCGGTATACATTGACAAAAAAATAAGAATGGAGATGCAAGTGAGCAATAAAAGTGACATTATAATAATAATAATAATAGTTTATTTTTCCCAGTGCCCCAGAACAACCGTGAGGTTTTGGTATGGTGGCACAAATGTCCACGATTGGATAAAAGAAAAGAGATTCAGCAGTATCTCATGGAGACACCTGTCCTATACATGGTACAGTGCATAGTCAAGATTGCGCTTGAACGTGGTACAATCACTGAAAACGTCCAAAGTTGGCGAGTCAACATTGTTCAAAGAGACTTGCATGCGGGTTAATGGCGACAATGTTTCTTGAAAGTGAGGGTAAAACAAGGAACGATGTCTACAAGATCGAGCAGGAGCATGAAAATTCACTGAGCCTAAAAGATCAGCGTCGATGTGACCGTTAATTACTTTATGTAAAAATAAAATATCCCGAGAGAGTCTTTGCTTTAATAAATTCTGTAAACCTAGCCTCTAAAGAATGTCGTCGTAGTCATAATAGTACCTTCTACCAAAATACCTGGTCCTAAATATGCCTCGCATATTTAGGACCATGCAGCAAAGAACAAAAAAATTGTGAAAACTTAGCAGGCCTGTGCTTGAAAGAAATGCGTATAAAAATGAGCTCAACCTACTGGGGTCTCCATCGGGCTTCTCAGAAACCTTGTGAACATAAAGGTAGCTGGCTGGCAGGCTGGCCCATGCCCTCGTCAGTACGGGCTTGTCCACTATGAGCTGCACCTTGTGCCGTGGACACTCCCGGTCGTAGAACTGTCCGCAGTCGTCGCACCCTGCAGTAGTCATCGTTGAAGCTTGAAACCTCTCATTTTTAACTAAGCAGCATTAAAAGTCACGAGCAATGGTACCGCGACAACGACAAGATACGGGATCCATTCGAAATAAAAAAGAAAACAGATTTAACTTTTTTTCTTTTACTACAACAAGCAGACTCTATATAAAAATCTTGCAGTTGTACTTTGATCCCTCAATCAAACCGTCATATGTAGAATTGCGTTTTACTAGGAACACAGTGGACGCTAGCTCCAGTTTTGGCCGTCCAGACGTGCAATGCCGTGGCTAGCATCGGCACGTCCTTCTTTGTACCGCTCCTTTTTCATGCAGAATCGCATTCTTACTGAAGCTAACCCTAATTTAGACTTGAAAAGTGAAACGTGCCACAGTCGTAGAGAGTTGTCCGGCTGCCAAACACTTGCACCGCAAGCTCCACCGCATTCAAAAAAGGCAAAATGAGAGGAAACTCTGAGACACTTCGAGAAGACTTCACCAGTTGCAAAAATGCAAAAGCTTAGGAAACAACAAGAGTGAAAAAACTTTGAGCTTTTCCACTCTGGTGAAGAAGGAAGACCAGTGAAGCTGTACTGTGGTGGGAATGAAGCAATGGACGTTCGCAAGTCGGCAAGCCAGAATGAAAAGGCTGGAAAGGCTGCTCCGATCTATAAGCGATGGCGGCAAGCAGACAACCGGCAAACACAACACTCTGACAGCTCCTGCCATCTATGAGTGACGGCGGCAACCAGAGTGTTGTGTCGACATTTCTGTGCGGATGGACACGATCCTGGGGAACCTAGCCGTTAACAGCTCCATTGTGAAAATAAAATAAAACGTTACAGAGAGATGCAGCAAGGCTAGACATAGACACAGCATTGCACGCCTGGAAGGCCACGACTGGAGAAAGCGTCCGTTGCATTCCTCATAAAACGCAATTCAGCATGTGACGGTTTGATCGGTAAATCGAAATACAACTGCAAATATCCTTCGTCTTCCAGTTGTTTCTGAAGCTTTTGCAGCTGGCAAAGCCCTCCCAAAGCGTCTAGGAGTCGTCTCTCTTGCCTCTTGTTTTATTTTTTTTTTCATTTTTGTTGTTTTGATGCAGGTGTTTGGCAGATGTCCAGCTCTTTTCGACCATGGCATGGTTCACTTTTCAAGGCAAAATCGGAGATAGCTTCAGTAAGTATGCAATGCTGCATTAAAACAGTCAGTGCTTATCACTTCTAAACAATAAAAAACATTTATTGTTTCTGCACCCTTCTTAATTAGTACGCACAATATTTAATGCCTAAAAATCTCGAGACATAAGGAGACAGTAGCCAATTTAGGAGCTAGCGTAATGAAGGAAGCAAAGTCAAGCAAAGTTTTAGGCAGCTGAGTAGTCTTTGGAGAGGTTGATAGCTGACAAACTTGAGACTTCTGTGGTGTAAACTTAATAAGGTTTACAATAATTAAAATGAGGGCTCCCACAGTTATCAAGCTAAAACTCAATGTATGTTGCCTTAGTTTCCTCTTGTAAATCCAAGAATTGTAGATACTGTAAAGAGCAGAGTAAAATAGGAGCACATATAAAGAGTGTCCTCTATCACTTTATGTGTACCTTAAGATGAAAGCGAAGCAAGTACCTTATTTTCTAGTGTATAAGTCGCAGTTCTTTTACGCTGTGCAAATAATTTTGTCACTCAACAGGTGGATACTATACTATTTGGTGCTGTTGTTTTAACTTTGTGACAAGCAGTCTTTGCAATACAGTCAAACCTCTATGTAACGAACTTCTATGTAACGAAACCCTCGATGTAACAAAGCGCATACCTTTTTCTAACCGCAAGTGTATGCACGCCATGTATTTTTTACCTCTATGTAGCGAAGTCCACGCTTGCCGAAATTTCGATGTAACGAAGTTTCATGGACAATTCGGCACAAACTTTTGGGTCCCAAAGGAATTTTGAATAGCATACGCGCTGAGACTGGCCACCGATAAGGCGCAAAGGGTGAAACTGGCTGAGTCTGGCGAGTGTGGTGTACAGAAGGGCCATTAGAGGACACAAGAGCCGCCGCCGTTCTCGTCCGTCAGTTTCATTTGCGCTGCGTAGTTCGTCTAGAGGCCTAACTAAAAGTGTGCGTTTCTCAGTCCTGGGTGATGGAGCCTTCAAGTGCGATGGAGCCGTCCCTGACAACGTCGACCTAGACGACAATTTCTATACGTCGACTCTGCTGTCATTGCGGCGGAGGAGGTGGCCGACGAGGCGATAGCTAACTATGTTTGTGGCAACAGCGAGCCTGATGAGCAAGACACTTGCGATGTGACCCAGTAACCGTGAAGTGGACAGACGTGATCGATGTCTTGAGAGCGTGTCCACGAGCTGCACAGCAAGACGAAGACGCGATGCAGAGCCATCTAGCTATGCTAACGTAATATGATGTGAATAATAATGTCAAGAGTGGCCCAGCAAAAAGACGACTTAACTACTTTCAACCGAAGTAAAGGTGTCCTCGGTGAGTTTGTGCACCCGAGAAACATTTGTGAAAACTTTCTTCAACGTTTTCTCCGAATTTCTAATAGGTGAAATTTCGATGTTACGTAGCAAATTCTAATTTTACCGACTTCGTTACATCGAGGTTTAACTGTATTTCACAGGAGGGCCTTAGGAGGGCTAGAAATGGTGGGTCATATCTTTCCCTCACCGAAACATAAGCCTACAGTGCCTGTCCATTGCCATGTTGGTTTGACGGCGAGTTTTTACATAAGCTGGCATGGCAATTGTGAATTGACAACAGCACGGCAACAGTACACCTTCTTCCAGTTTATCATATTCTCGTGGCTTCTTTCAAAAACACACAACTATGGTGAAAAAAAAAAAAGCAAGAAAGAAACCTAAATGGAGCGCATACAGCTTCTCGACCTAACAAATGTACCCCCATGGGCACAAACAACCTACAAGTTCCAATTCAAGAATTATCTGCTTGAGTCACTTCTTTCCACAACGGTCAAACTTTCCCTTGGAACACTACTTAGACCAGATGTTCTCAAACTTGTCGATCTTGAGGAACGTCCATTTTTTCTAACTAATCGCTGAGGAAGCCCCCATCTGTCTTGGCATTAATGCAATAAAACAGTGCAGAAGCCCTGCTATATTGCATCAATGCCTCATTATAATATAATAATAACACAGACACCAGGGAGTGTTTGGATCATAGTTATGCATCAATAGAGGGGTCAAAAATTTTTAAATAGTGCTTAAATTAAATTAACATTTCACTTAGAGGAAAGGACAAACTGACAGTATCTGAAAGCTCAGAGAACCCCTGAAAGTACAATGGGGAACCCTCGTGTTCCTAGGAACCCCGTTTGAGAACCCACCACTTAGACATCCATAATTTGCCGTACCACTTTCCAACACTGAACTGCGGGCATTTCTAAAAGATCACCCGGCTCAGACATTCTGTGAAATGCAATGCTGGGGCTTTTAATGAGCAGCGTTTTCTGACGGAATGATGTCCAATGTGATATGTGACGAAAGAACTGCAAATGTATAAAGGCCTTCTCTTTTCTTCGTCCATGCTCCTCTTCTTTTGAGGCATTGCATCATTTTCACTAAAATGCTGTCAAGCATACAATCTGACCACGAAACGCCTTCGCTACTACCGTAATATCCCCACTCATTGCCCACCCCCCATCTTGGGTGAATATAGATTTTCAAAAAAAAAAAAACACGGAGTAATCACCCACCCTTTAAAATACCCCAACACGGAACATTTATCCTACCCCAAAGAGGCGGCCGCGGACCTTACAGATGGAGGACGTCCGTGACAAAGTAAACCGAGGGAGGGAAAGACACTTCTCTTTGTTTACGCATTTCCTCCCTGATTTCTGCCACCCTGAAGTCGTAGTACACGCATGTGAAAGGAAAACGATGGAGAGAACAAAATAAAACCTTGTTTTGCTCACAAAAAAGTTTCTTAGGGCAAAAAAAAAAAGAAAAAAAGAAACAGTTCGGAAAGATAACACAGGCAGTACCCCATTCAGGGATCGTGAGGTCAGGGAACGTCCCATATCCAGGAGTGTGACCGTAGAACAAGTGTAAGGCCAAAGTCCGTCTCCACCGAAATAAAATGACTGCGAACCTGCTCCTTCTCCCGGAAAGTCACGATCGTGGCTGGTAAGGTGCTATCTTTAAGACAAAGCCATCGGGTAAATAAAGATTTGCTGGAACGCTGCACACAGACATTTGTAAAGCATCCAATTTCGAGCTCCATGTTCGTGGTGCCGTCCGCGCCATGCAGCAACGCCGCATCAACCCGCGTTGATAGCATGCTGCGTAAGGATGCACTCATGTATGCACTCTAGTAGGCACCAAGCAAGAAAGTTGCGCAAGAGCTTGTGATTGACAAGGCACCACACGCGACCCGACGCCAAAGTATTTGCCAATGCGACCGCCCACTTTCCCGCCTCCCCAGCATCGCTCTTCATCACTTCTTTTGCCTGCTTGCGCGCTCATTCAATGTGCCTGGTTAATTTTTCTGTTTTCTTGTTGACTTTTTTTTTTTTTTTACTATTGAAGAAAATATAGCAGTGTTAGAATTAAAGATTAAAACAGCGCAAGGACACGGACAAGAACAAGAAGGTAGATGAACAAGGCGCTGACTTACAACTGAAGTTTATTCGTTCTAACAGCGAGTATAAATACTGTATTGTCACAACAAACAAACATGAATAAAAAGCGTGACCTGGATGCCACATGCTCACTAGCCATCGCTATGCACTGTCACTGTGTGTCTAGAAAGGAACGTTCCTTATCTGATAAAGATAGTGTCGGAGTGCTGACACAGTTTTGCCCCAATCTTCCAATTTCCCGCGCCTCAATGATTTCTCGAGTGAGTTTGTCTTTATTTTTCCTAATCACTTCACACTTGTCAAAGATGGGAGCGCAGCAACAGTCTCGGCAGTGCAGGCCAAGGTGACCTGACACAACTCTAAACACGTTATACTTGTGCTCTCGCAGTCGATCATTGAGGCATCGCCCCGTTTGCCCGACGTATCTCCTGCCGCACGAGAGGGGAATAGAGTACACTACTCCCTCCACACAGTCTACGAATCGGTCCTGGTGTTTTTTGGTGCAACCCTGCTTTTCTTTAGAACAGGAGTTCACTTTTCTGCACAGCCCAGACAGCTTCTCCGGAGCCGAAAAAACCACATCAGCACCAACCCTACGGCCAACTTTCTTTAGGTTGTGGGAAATCTCATGCAGGTATGGTAAAACAGTTACTTTTTGTTAACCCTACGAGCCTGCTGGGTTGTTTCCTCACGTCCTTTCTTAAGTAGGCTCTCAGCAACTGTCGTCAACAGGTAAGACGGATATCCCGCATGTCTGAGCCTTGATGCTTGTGTGTCGAAGCTTTCTTTCACCCTGTGGGGGCAGGACTTGAACAGGGCATTTCTAAAACAGAGGTTAACAATTCCTCTTTTCACAAGTTTGGAATGCGCTGAGGAAAAAGGCAAGATGGGTTTCTTTGCCCTTGGCTCATATATCCAGCACACATGGCCATGACCAAGTTGCAGGCTCAGATCCAGAAACCTAATGGCCCCATTTACAGGTACTTCATGCGTCAGCACCAGCGGTTTCAGACACTCTTTGAACGTTGAAAGGACAAACGACACAGCAGAATCTATTTCCTCATTGTCACAATCTAAGAGCACCAAATAGTCGTCGACGGATCTAAAAATTTTCCCCACCTTGGTTCCTTCCATCTTTCCTGACAGGACTTTATCGTGAAACGCAAGAAATATATCGCTAAGTACTGGGGCTATGCATGACCCTATGCAAACGCCATTTCTCTGAATAAAAACACCGTCATCCCAGATCGCGAACGTCGCCTTGAGATAAAAAGATAAAAGTTCCAGAAAGTTACTCACACTAAGTCCAGATTCATTCTGAAACGCCACGGTACCATGATTGTCAATACATTCTTCCACAGATGCCAACAGCTCTTTATGGGGAATCGAATAATACAAATCTTTAATGTCAATTGAGCAAGCCAACAAGCTTTGGTCTGGATGGTCTTTAAAAAAATCGATTATCTGATCAGAGTTCTTCACCCGAAAGGGATTATCAATCATTAACATATTTAGTTTTGTTTGCAAAATTGAAGCCACAGATTTTTGCCATGTCCCTTTCTCCGACACAATCACGCGTAGCGGACAGTTAATCTTGTGCGTTTTGGCCGAAAAAATAAATCTAAACCTAAGCATTTGCCCTTATCAATCGCTTGGCCCAGTTTATCTAGGCTTAGGTCTTTGCAAAGCTTACGTGCTTCAGTTTTCACCTTCGAAAGTGACACGTCATCCCTGCGCTTAAACGTGGCCGCTATGGCGTCCGACGCTTTAGACATAAACATCCCCTTGGGCACCACTACGAAACCTCCCTCTTTATCCGCTGGTAATAAAGACAGGGAATTTTCTTTTAAATAGGCGACAGTGGTTTTCAGCGGGACCTTGGACCCCGAGGGCTTGCAATGTAATGACACGTCCACGCCTTCAGATATACATCTGTCGACTTCAGACTCTGGAGCTCGTCCGGAAACTTGTCTCACCATCGTTAACAGCTCAGGAGGCGATTTTCTTGGTTCGACCGCGAACTTCGGGCCCTGGCTCAGGACTCGTTCCACTTTCACTGGGAGTTCAACGTCGCCCAACTTGTGAACCAGGTTTCCCACAGCTGGCGTCGTCTTTGGGATGCTGGCTCGAAGGTGCATCAATGTTTGACGCCACAAGAATTCAACAGTTCTGTCGATAGTGCGGGAGAACTCCCGCCACCTTGATCCTCTGCCAGACGAGTCAGCTCCATCAAGTAGGTGAAGATACAGGCACTCCCTGTACAGCCGTATGTGGAGGGAGTAGTGTACTCTATTCCCCTCTCGTGTGGCAGGAGATACGTCGGGCAAACGGGGCGATGCCTCAATGATCGGCTGCGAGAGCACAAGTATAACGTGTTTAGAGTTGTGTCAGGTCACCTTGGCCTGCACTGCCGAGACTGTTGCTGCGCTCCCATCTTTGACAAGTGTGAAGTGATTAGGAAAAATAAAGACAAACTCACTCGAGAAATCATTGAGGCGCGGGAAATTGGAAGATTGGGGTAAAACTGTGTCAGCACTCCGACACTATCTTTATCAGATAAGGAAAGTTCCTTTCTGGACACACAGTGACAGTGCATAGCGGTGGCTAGTGAGCACGTGGCATCCAGGTCACGCTTGTTATTCACGTTTGTTTGTTGTGACAATACAGTATTTATACTCGCTGTTAGAACGAATAAACTTCAGTTGTAAGTCAGCGCCTTGTTTGTCTACCTTCTTGTTCTTGTCCGTGTCCTTGCGCTGTTTTAATCTTTAATCATGAAATACCAACTAGCCCAAACTTCTACTTAAGTCAGTGTTAGAAACATGCTTTCACGGAACAAACGTTTGTGCACTGCATGCCGTGGGCAAGCAACGGACTTTGCGATAGTAAAATGTTTTTTCCTGAGCATTCCTTGCATAAAACAATGAAACTAATTTGAGGTTTACATTTAATGTATCATTTGTGCAGCCGTGCTAGATACGTACAAAAAAATGGGTGTTTTTTATTCTTTTTTTAAGCTTTCTGTGCTTACCCACCGAGACATGGCCCATTCCACATTTTTTTATGCATTTCAGGTGGCACGGGGGAGGGCGATGACTCGGGGTACAGTCACCGACCGATTATTCGGACTATGCAGGGACCGGGGAAAAAACGTCCGAATAATACAGCAGTCCGAAAATCAGCAGATTGAAAAACTTGCCTTTATTACTTCCAAGTGGACTTAAAAAAGCCATAAATAGTGCCTTGCTTCAAGATACGCCTCCGTTTGCGTTCAACAACTTAGCTTGAGAATCGCTGCCTTCTTTTCTAGCGTTATGGTCGAGTACTTACTGCGCTTCTTAACGACACATTGCGGCGGCAGAAGAACAGACGGGGCCATATCGTCCAAGCCAGCGTTGTACGAACGAGATGAGAGGCGCAAATCCACAAGTGCAAACTGGCAACTGGCGACGCAAAAATTGGGCGGAGACGCGAGGGGATGGAAGGAAACAAAGCAAAATCATAATACTGATGATGATGATGATGTGCAGCCAAATGGAAAAAAAGGGCTAGCATAGCGTCACCTGGCGTTAGGATTCGGAAGTACTCAAGTGGCACTGCCAAACCAAGCCAATCCATTTGCAGCCAACATAGAATTCAAAATGGCCGCTTCTCGGTAGTGTTTTCCGCTGATCGCTCGTGACGACTTTGTCCGAATAATCAAACTTTCGGACTTCAAACTGTCCGAAATACTGGTCGTGAATATGCACTATTTCTATGGGGTAAGTCACGGTTCCTCCTTTAGGTCCGAAATATCAAACAAGTCCGCATTATCGGAGTCCGAAAAAACGGTCGGCGACTGTATTACGGTATGCAGTTCCTAGCCTCCTGGCGGGAGGAGCGTTAGCGCACCAATTCCCCCCCCCCCACTCCATTCTGCACAGCACAATGCCATCGGTTGCGCGCTACGACGTAAAACCAACAGCTGCACTCCATTGCTGACACCCTCTCCCATGGCCTGGCTACAGTCTCCGACCAGCACCAACATGAGCAAGCGAGGTCCGTGCAAGTCTCTCGTACAGAGCTATTGCTTTACAACAAGGGAGCTGGATGGGAGCACTCACAGAAGCGCGACAAGCACATGCGGTCGGCGTCGGGCCTCCCACCCGTCGCAGGGGGGGACCGGGGGAGTGCGCTGCCGAGGGTCCAGGGCTGCCCAGGGCCCGGGTGTTGACCGGGGAGGGGGCCATCTCCACGCCCGGGCTGTTGGTGGAGTCCGGCTGCGAGGCACTGCTCACCGCAGAGCAGCCCTGCAGCTCGTCCAACTCCTCCTGAGACACTCCCGCGCTGCACACTGTGCATCCACGGCACCCGCCAAGTTGTCAGGATCAAACACTCTTGGATTAGTGATGCCGTAAATCAACAGCGAATCGAGTGAAAATGAGGAGTGGGCTAACTTTCAATGTGCAATCGAGAAAAGTTGAAAAGAAATTGCTATTTTTAGGTCATGCATCTCTGGCAGACTTGTTACTGCAGCAAGGGGCAACAAAGTATGACTACTTCTGGGAAGTAGTCATATATCAGTAGTCAGCGATGTTCGCTTATATCCCGCCATAGCTAACTAGCAACATTTACGCCAAGATAGTCATTGATCCGAACACTATGATTTCATGCGTGGGCCATCTTCGATGTTTAGGAAAATATAGGAAATCAAAACAAAAATATGGGTGGGTTATCTTTTGGGTGTGGGTCATCTCTCGAGATATTACGGTAGGCTGTGAGAGACAAAAGAGGGTACACATGTTTTAAGTGTGATGGCATTTCTGAGCAAATCTAATGCACTTTCGCATCTGTGACTCAACTTGTAACCAACGAGGTTAAAAGTTGGTTACAAGTTGGTTACAATGGGGAAAAAAGGGGGGGGGGGGGTAAACAAAGATAAGGCATTCATTCAAAGTGCGATTGCACAACCGTTAATGTGGGAACACTCTACTTGCCGAAGACTTTTTTTTGTTTTTTTGCTTATTTTACTTTGGGGCTTGGGAGTCACGCAGCATCAACAGTGTTCGGTGAAAGGGCGCAGGCTACCATCCCGACAGCGGGCACTCCCTGCTCTTCCTAAAAAGGCGAACACGTGCCCCTTCTTCTTGCTTTTGCCATCCTCCACTTTTTTTCTTTTCTTTTTGTACAGTTTATTGTCTTTTTTTTTTCTTACAACCACTTTTTTGTCGCGTATCTTCGAGCGTGGAAGGCACTCACTTGATCGAATGACGTTTTAGCAAATGCCCACGTTTCACTGATAGCCACTTTAGCGAAAAGTGGGCTGCTGCGAAGTGGCGTTTACGGGTGGGCCAATTGGGTTCACATTTTTGTAATAAGCCACCGCAGATTGTTGCTGCGAAGAGTGCAGCGCGGGGGGGGGAGGTTAACACGTGCTCCCATTATTCGCTAAGACGACGATTCGCTCAAATCTCGCTATTCACAAAAACGTCATTGGCTCATGTGATATCGACCCCTTCCCGCGTGTATGCTGGCTTGGCGGTCTGCCAGCCACACAAGGCAAGCATGTGATCACCATTGGTGCAATTGGATCACGCGAAAAGCAACGGGCAGCCGGGCTTCGTTCTCTATATCGAGTGTCCCCGCCTTGAGAGTTCGATACAAAAAGACAACGCTCCTACACTATTACATGTGATTTTCAAGGGGATGTTTGGACTGTTTGATATAAACAATAATTCGAAATACCCGAGCGTGATATAACCGGGCTCGACTGTATTACTCTGGGGATCCCCCAAGTTCCCAGGAACCCAGTCCGAGAACCCATGGCATACGCTACTCTAAAACTCGCCAATTATGAGGCGCAATAGGGAAACACGAAATGTGTTGTGCAGTGGGAGGGCAATGCAGAGAGCAAGTCGGCTGCTTTCTTGCGGTGACGTCAGAACGACGCCGAGGTCCGAGTAGTAGGGGTGTGCGAATACCGAATAGTAGTTTTCGAATCGAATGCCGAATCGAATCAAGAAAAAAAGCCGAATATCGAATCGAATATCGAATAGTGATTTTATTTGTGGGAATTTTTCAAAGTGTGCTGCGAATGAGATTATTATATGTGCAGAGTATGCGTCTGGTGCAGAATATGCATCTTGTGCGGAACAAAAGCTAAAAAGTAAAAAAAGTTCTGGTGAAAAAAAAAAGCAGTTGCTGTTGAACGTTGGACACTAAAGATCCAATTTTATGGCGCAAACATAATCTATCTACCCTAAACGTCACAAAAAAACCAAAGTTACAGCCACGCGTGCCTTTTCTTTTTCTCGTTAGAAACTCAACCTAACATTGCGATTTTTTGTTTTTAAATATTTGTATATTTCAGAAAAGGGGCATTTTGCGATATTTGATCTCCATTTTAAGGAAAACAAAAGGGCACCCAGGATTTTATTTCATATTAATACACAGATAGGTGTTAAATCTGAGTATAAACAGGCTTAAACAATATAATCCGAAGTAAGAAAACAACACGTGGTTAGGTGGCGCAAGTCACCGTTCAACTGCCGCTATGCATCCATTTTTCCGTCTATCTATCCTGCTTTAGAGAGCCTAGATTTAAAAGAGGGAGCAAGCGAAACTGAAATTACGGAGACTGCTCCTGCGCAGATTGGTCGTAAGTGCGCATGTGTTGTATTGCCGCGTAGGAAGAAGGCGGCGCGAGCAAACGTAAGAGCCTCGACGCCTGCCCGATTGACGCTTTCGTCTTTTCGTCACCTTCTCGCAGTTCGCAATTCAAACGCGGCAATCAAACGGTTGGAAACCCTCTCAAATCTAGGCACACTATTTTTCTCGTTCCGTTTCGTTCTGAATCAGATTTTGCGGCTTGCGGTTCCAAAAGAACGACGGTGATAACTCGGCTGGTTTCATCGGCGTGGTTAACGTGGTTTTCTTTCTGTGATCGTGCAGTCGCCGATTTCTGTTAGTGCGGCAAGTGTGTTTTACATCGGCGCTTCAATTTGAGACGAGGGGCTTTACTCGTGAAAAGAATTAGGCATGGCGCGGAATTCCGGCTTCCCAACAATTCTTCTCTGAAAGCGGCGCAAACGGGATGTTGTGATTCAAGGCATATGTTCAAGGGTAGATTGTGTCACGATCGTGAGTAAATCTGCGTGCTATAAAGTTTGTGGCGTTCGTTCCTTTTCTTTTTTCTAACCTGTGCGTTAGATTTTTGTGGAATGGTAGGACCAAGAGGTCTTCCTCGCATGGTCTGTCTAACATCACACCTCTTACATCGAAAGAAAAAACTGATTTTTTGTCAGCTCCGCGCCGACCGCGCGTCATTGGCCGAATATATCGAATATTCGAGTGACCGAATACTAGGAATTCGATTCGCTAATCGAATTATTCGGGGACTTTCTATTCGATTCGAATTCGTATATTCGAGTATTCGCACACCCCTACCGAGTAGCTTTCATTGAAAGGATAGTGCGTAGCCCTCAATGCTAGATACCTTGAAGTCTACCCACCATTTTAGAGTGCAGCTCGGTTGAGCGGCGTCACCGTCGGCGTAACCGCCCTGCTAAATTTAGTGGAAAATTTTCCTGCTAAATTCAGTGGAAACACCCTATTCAATTTAGGGGTTAAGTTTCCCCGTTAAATTTTGCAGGGAAATTGAATTGGTGTTTAGATCATGTGACATCAATTTCCCTGCTACATTTAGCGGGGAAACTTAACTTGCTAAATTTAGCGGGAGGAAACGAGGAGGAGTAGGGGGAGGAGGAGGAGGAGGCGAGGGTATGGAAGGAGGGGCATACCCTCCCCCTCCTCCTCCTCCTCCTCAAGAGCTGCGCTCTAATTTTGCATTAAAGAGATTTGTAAACGTTTTTAATTTTTTTCAATCAGCCAATAAGAGCTCGGCGTTCTGACATAAATGCAACCCCTGTGCAAGAAGCAGACGAACTTGCGCTCCGCATAGGATCCCCCCCCCTCGCCCAACCCAACACACAAAAACGTCTCACCTTCTGCCCTTGCCAACGTGCGAGAAGGAGAGGGCGACGAGGTGAGGCCCGACACCCGCCTCCCCAGCATGCCTTGCATCCGAAGCACCGAATGCTGGACGCCTCTGGAGCTGGTCGAAGCCTCCTCGGTGGACGTCAGGTCCAACTGCTGGCCATAGCCCGCCCCTGGATCGTCCATTTACGGCTTTAGAAGCACCAAAGTACCATATTCTCCGAACTATAGTCGGCAGACTATAAGTGTATGAAAGCTCAAATTTTATGCAGTGAGGACTATCTCAAAGGCGCAGACAAAACAAGAATTTGTTTTTTTAATTTGTTTATTATAACAAGGTGTGTAGTGGATTCTGTGAATGACAGGTTACATTAATGATGATTTCTGTGTGATACAAGTTTTCTTATGCACCAACACTGCAAACATTTTTCAAGGTGTGCTGCGCATAAAAAAAACTGTTGCGCAGAGTATGTACAGTCGGGGACAAAAGTCCCCAGGACGCGCGAGCTGCGACTGAAATGCATCGCTCTGCCATCTGCCGGCGGGTCGCCTGGTTTCGAGATCACACAAAAGCGCATGCGCGTCCTACCATGCATGCAAACATGTGTGTTTTCTTGCTCTTTTGTGGCGGGTTGCCTAACTCGGAATGTGGCGCGTTGTACCGCCTCGGAGATAGCGCTTACTGACATGGCACCTATAAAGCAAGAAGTCACGGCAGCTCAACTAAGCGATAAACCCAACTGGTTACAAAGCAAGGTGCGCTGACACGGCGAAATGCGGCGCAATGCCGCAGGCGGTATCTCCAGTTTCTGAATGTGTAGCAGACGCTCGTCAGCCGCGAGCACTATCTCAGAGGCGGTACCACGCGCCCGATTCCGAGTTAGGCACCCCGGCGCAGAAAAGAGGGAAAACACACACGTTTGCAGGCACACTAGGACGCGCATGCACTTTTGTGTGATCTTCGAAACCAGGCGACCCGCCAGCAGATGGCAGAGCGATGAGTTTCAGTCGCAGCTCGCGCGTCCTGGGGACTTTTGTCCCCGACTGTACTGAGTGTAGACTATCTAAGAAAAAACTTTATTTTTTAACCGAAATTTTTTGTCGTGGACAATACACTAGGTGAGGAGTGAAGTACTGAAAAATATGATAGTACTAAGCCACCTTCAAGATTGTCCCGCTACAATTAAAGTTTGAATTATATTTGAGTTAGTCCAAGAAACATAAAAGGAAGTGATGCAAGGTGGTTGCTTAAAGCTTACATCACTTTCTCAGATGTGATGAAGCAGATTTCAATGTCCATGTGATATTGCTTCGGAAGGGTAGAAGATGCCTAAAAAGGAAGCGTGCTCCATCCTAGCTGGGAGGATTTCTTCTACCCACTAAAGCCCTGCATGTTTTCCTTAGCATTTGTGAACAGCGAAATGTTAATTCTGTGGCAAATTTATTTCAGGCTACGAAAGGTCGACAGCAAAAAGTCAAGCTAAATCTTACAGCGAGTACTCATTAGTAGGTTTAAGAGAAATCTCATATCTATTGAGAGTAATGTAATGCATTTTTTCTATTTTGTGAAATATGTATTTCAGTATATCAGCATTTCTGTCCTTAGCAAAACATATTCTAGTATTTGTATTTCCAGATGCTTTTTCATCTAATTTTCAAATGCACAGTTGAACCTCGATGTAACAAAACTTCTATGTAACGAAACCTCGAAGTAATGAAGTGCATAACTTTTTCTAACCGCAAGTGTATGCACGCCATGTATCTTTGACCTCTATGTAACGAAGTCCCGTCTGCCGAAATTTCGATGTAACGAAGTTTTATGGACAATTTGCTTGCGAACTTTTGGGTCCCAAAGGAGATTTTGGGCAGCACATGTGCTGAAATGGGCCCACGATAAAGCTCAAAGGGTGAAACGGGCCGAACCTGGTGTGTGTGGTGTACAAAGCGGCTACTAGAGGACACTCTGAGCCGCCGCCGTTTCGTCCGTCAGCTTCGCACGCGCTCGTAGTTCGTTTCGAGGGTTAACTAAAAGCGTGCGTTTCTCATTGTCCTGGGCGATGGATCCTCGAAGATGATGGAGCCTCGAAGGCGATGGAGCCTCGAAGGCGATGGAGTCGCCCTGACAACGTCGACTCGACGATTTCTATACGCCGACTCTGCTGTCATTGCGACGGAGGAGGTGACCGACGAGGCGATAGCTAGCGATGTTCGTGGGAATCTGTGAGGCGGGGACGACATCGAGCCTGATGAGCAAGACACCTGCGATGTGCCCGGTGACCGTGAAGTGGTGACGAGATTGATGTCTTGAGGTGGTTCGCGATCACACAGCAGGACGAAGATGTAATGCAGGCCGTCTGGCTATGCGAAGGTCGTGTGATGCCAATAGTAATGCCAAGAGTGGCCTTAAAAAAGGTGACGGACTACTTTCAACCGAAATAAAGGCGTCCTTGGTGAGTTTTGTGCACCCGAGAAACATTTGTGGAAACTGTTTAACGTTAGTCTCGAATTTCTATGTAGCGAAATTTCAATGTAGCGAAGTAAATTCTGAATTTTACCGATCTTCGTTACATCGAGGTTTGACTGTACTTCTGATATCGGTCATGACACCTTATAAAAAAAATCGTTCAGCCTTTCCACTCTCGTGAAGAGGGAAGACCAGCGGAGCTGTACTCGATACACTGTATGCTTCTTCGTCGTCGTCTGTTTTTCACGCTGTCTCCTACGATGAATTCCCACCAACGCGCCCAACTATACATTCTTCTATTATAGCTGGAAAGGTTGCCGCCATCTACGAGCGACGGCGGAAACCATACTGGTTGTGTGCTTGCCGCCGTCGCTTATAGATGGCGGTAGCTGTCCAGGTAGGTTTGTGTAGACATACACGGACACGATCCTGGGGAACCTAGCCCTTAACAGCTCCGCTGTAAAAATGTATATCAGTATTAGTGTTTTTGATGTCTTTGACATGTATTCCGGTGCTATTTCTAAATACTCTTGAGGGAATATTTCTGCCCAACCCTGATATTAACCAACCATTAAAATTTCTAAGGATTTCATTCTGATACAGTCAATAACTCGAACTCGGGAGGGACCAAAAATTTGTTCGAATTAAAGGGCAACCCCACTTCATTTTCGTTTCTGAAAAAACAAAGCAGTCCTCTTCAGTATCCTCTAGGAAGCCCACACATCAAATATTACGACCTAGTTCTGTCTAAATGTTTCTTAAACAGTGCGGCAAACTTTGCAACCCGCCAAGGTGTCGAAATCGTCTGACTCAAGCGAGCGAATTGAGGCGCAACTGACAACGCAGTAAATTCTACGGTGTGGGTGAAGCCAACATTGAGCTAAACGTCATCCCCATTGCCCCCTTTTGATTCTCTTTACTTCTCCAAGCAAGCGTATTGGGCGACGTCAGCAATGTTTCCTTTCGGCGCTCAGCGTTGTTCATGTGATTGGCATAACGAGCGTGCGCAGCGCGCTCCTTGGGAGCCATCCGGCCGCCCCGCGGTGGCACCGCCATTACCACCGTCTCCCACGTGCCCACGCCCACACTACGGACACCACTTACGCAGACTTATGCTGCAGTTGTGCAGACGTCGTCGAATGTCCCAGACACCAAAACGTGGTCAAAAGTATGGTACAGACGACACTTGCACCTGGCACACACCCGCCCCGATCCCGCCCCTTGTTGCGTAAAGGACCACATGATATCTCGCACCATGCGATAGCCATGTTCTTGGCGACCCAAGACCAATGTTGCCGGAAGCAGCCGAAGTTTCGGTTTGAATTTCTGCTCGTGTTTAAAATCAGATTAAAAAATATATATCCCATTTTTCTCGAAGCAAATGACGTAGTGTGTTTTACTAACGCTTTTTAATCCTAAATCACTCATTATCCCGAAATGTTCGGAATCGAGCAGAGTCGCCCTTTAAACCATGTTCAAATTAAAGGAAGCTCATTAAATGGAGTACTTATGTGCAGCGCTGCGTTAGGCGGCACATGTGCACTGAGCTAACTCATGAGTGACGAGTTCTGAGACATTTATTTATACAGATCACGAACGGAAGTACCTAATCTCAGATGCACGCCTGTGCGCAGTTCTTCAGCCGTGAATTAACAAACGTCACTTGGAGCTTGGAGAGTAGCTCTAACACAGTCTGGTGACAGAGCAGCAAAGAAAAAGATGCCATCGAATGCGGGAGCGCAGGGCTGAAAGGCGTCAAGCGCTTGATGGATATAAAAAAAAGTCTTGGCCCGAGCTTCGTCGTGTTCGGTTCCTTTCCTTGCTTCGCCACAACACTGGTGACCCAAACGTGATTTAAAATCAGACACGAAAGAAACGTATCGTACGGGTGAGCATCCGCATTCTCCTGGCAAGAGAAGTAGCACGTGGTTGTGCCCGGCGCCAACGCTACGTCAGTTGCACTAGGTGGGGGCATTTCTTCACTGGCATCAGAATCTTTGCCACTGAAGGCTGAGGGGTCCTCAGATGTGGCCTGTTGAGGGCTTGTAGCCTGAATGATCTCGGCGTCAGTTATTATGCCACAGGTCTCTACACAGGTGTCCACCTCCACACAGCTTTCAAAAGTTATACCATCCAGGAATACACCGCTGACGCTGTCAGGCAAGCAATCATTGGCAGACGAAATTTGCGCCGCCTCTTCCACCTCAACTCCAGCTGCAGGTTTGCCAAAGCAGCATTTCCGAAAACAATTAGCAATGGTCTCCGGCTTGATAGAGTTTTACACGGTGGCGAGAATCTGAATTGCGTCGAGAAGATTGATGGCGTATGTCTTCACGCTGTTTAGACAGAAAATCATCCTCTCCACGATGTGCCTTCGATACAAGGTCTTTAAGTTCTGGATGAAACCCATATCCATTGGCTGCAGCACTGGAGTCGTGTTGTTTGACAGGAACAAGCGAATCACACATAGGTCTTGGACATCGCAGTGCGCTGTGCAGTTGTCTACAAAAAGCAGAATATTCCGGCCTTTCAAAGCAAATTGTTTCTCAAATGCATGAAGCCAGTCTGAAAAAAAAATTCATGGTCATCCATGCTTTTTTGTTTGCAAAATAATCGACGGGAAGGGTCCTCACACCATTGAAGCAGCAAGGCTTAGTAGCTTCGCCAATCATGAGCAACAGGCATTGCTCTGTGTCCGTCGCATCTGCACACACCATCACTGCATGCCTTTCTTTACTTCTTTTCGCACCGGCACAGTCGTTGTTGGGGAGCAATTAGCAATAGACCGCCTTCTTATCTGCATTGAACACCTCGTCGAGCAAGTAGGACACAAGGTGAGCCTTCAGCTCCCCAGATAGCCATTTTTCGCGTGCAAACTCTGTCCACGTCCGCCTTCTTGCCGCAAACGGTCTTGAAAGAAAGGCCGCGGCATTCCTTAAACCGTGACAGCAATCCGTCCGATGCCGAAAGCTCTTAAATAGCCATCTGGCTTGCTAACTCCATCGCCTCGGCCCATTCACTGGAAGGCTTCTGTTATGAACCTGTTTTATCCACATGACGAGAGCGTCTTCAAGCTGGGGATGTGCCGACATCCGCAGCCTCTTCCTGGAAGTTTTATGTTCCTTTTCATATCCAGCGAAAATGAACTCCCCGTTCTTTATGTACGCTGATAGAGTGCTCTTCGTGATGCTGTGTTTTTCCGCTATTTCCGTCTCGGAAAAGGCGCCTTGGTCAACTTCTTGCGGTATCTCGACCTTCGTCTTAAGGTCCTTTGGTGGGCGTTATGTGCCCCGGCTTGCCATGATGCTTGGAAACGAGATAATGTCAGTCGCACGCCCACCGAAAACATGCCAAAGTGCAGCAATGTGCGAGTGCAAGGCGAGAAATGTGACTGTCGCGCTTCCGCCGAAAACACGTCTAAGCACGGCACTGTCATCATGCGCGAGAAAAAGAGAACGACAGCAGCCGCTGCCAGCACCGCAGTGCCCACCGCAGTATTCAAGGTCACCATGTGATCGGTTGTCATGGTTATACTTGGAACTGGAGATGGGAGTAGCAGCTGCTGCCAGGAGTAGCACAGCCGCACTGCCGGATCAGAGGCGCCACCGCACGTGTTGGCCCACTGCTGAGGGCTTGGTCGGCGGTGCGGGATGTTTGAATTAACCGGCGCAAACACTTACGTATTTGAATTACCGACTGTTTTTGCACACTGAAATATACATAGTGTAGACCGGACCACAGTGTCAATTCAAATAAACCAGAAGTTCAAATTAACAAGATTCGACTGCAATGCATGGGGTCAGGGCAGCATTTTGAAATTTCTCGACAAAAAACCAAACCCTAAATTATGCATGTGAGGAAACTTTCACCTCGCTAGGTGCAGGCACCAAGTTTTTCGACTCATTTTACGGTAGTCATGATTGCTTTTATGGTCACACTAAAAAGAACTTTAAGAAAAGCAAGACCTCCAGTACTCACACTCAGCATTTTGTTGCCCTAGCCGTTCACTAGCCTAGCACAAGAGATCATATGCTGGGGGCAACACATGAATTTCATCTTCATCCCTCTTCTTCAATCCAAAGCGTTCTACTGCACCCCAGATGGCCATGGGGCATAGCAAGTTTAAAGAATCTAGTTTGTACTCGTTTTCACCTTAAGAACCGAAGTAAAACAAGTCCGGCCGGTGGCGGAGTGTTCTGGGTTTCCACCAATGAAATGGCGCGATATCGCGTAGACTTCACCACTCTCCGTGAGGAGGTGGTGGGATCCACAATTAGAGACCGATACTAAAACGAATTTAGCACTGCAGCATTCTCTAGTGGCAAAAAGCTAGAACATACCTTGTTAAAAAGCGTTTGTTTCTGATAAACATGCTTATGCTATGCACAATTTTGCATCGCTTCGTTAAACTGTTTTCAATAAACATATCTTTGTATATCTAACATTGTTTATACCGCCGGCTTTCTAAAAACACCAGGAGAAAAAAAAATCAATGTCTGCCAGTTTTAGCGTATTTACAGTTTTTAACGGCAACCAAGGAGCCCTAAAGCAAAAAAGATCAGCTGACATCATCGACATCGCCGCAAACTTGATGAACTGGAATTGATCAGACCTGCTACCAGCCACGAACGTAAGTTTGCATAGTTTATTCTGTCCTAATATACCTTTGTTTACGCTATTACGTTGACGTTCACATGTATATATTGAGTGGGCAATCGGTTTCCTTGTGTCTCGCGGTGAATTTCCATTTTTATTTTTTAATTTTGTTCTCTTAAGTTCCGTGGTGTGGGGATGGTGGTACAAATCCTGATTATAAGCAGAAACAGCGTGGTTGGTGTGAGATACGTTCTTCCAGGATCACATCAAAGCTTCTGCTTGTTGCCCGAGTGGCCCCGTGTGGAAGGCGGTAAAAATCCCGATTATAATCTGAAACAACATGGTGGATGTTGGATAGCTGTTACGTTGTCCACTGCTTCCCTCAAGAGCCGCTCAGAGTCATTGGGCTTGAATGTGATGTTCTTGGAGGCGACCTCCTGCTTGACTCGGGCCCATATCAACTCTATAGAATTTAGTTCGCAATGGTACGGTGGGAGCCTGCTTCATGCTTTAAACCTGTTCGAGTCCATTTCATCGTGGTAGTCCCCCTTTTTCTTCCCACGGAACACGTCCAGGGAGCCGGACACGAAGCCAGTGTCCCTACCTGCATGGGCGACAATCACTCTTTCACCTTTTCCAGGAGGAGCCTTTAGCCCGGTCGTCAGTCCAGACATGAAGGCTTGCCTTGCTGACTTTATGGTGCTGTCAGTCCACACCTTGTCAACTGTGAGGCCGGCGTTCACCCAAGTCTCGTCCTGGAAGTAGATCTTGCGGTTCTCGGCTCTGTGCTTTCCGATTGTCCTCAAATACCGCCGCCTCCACTCGACGATGTCCTCTTTCTCAATTAGGAAGGAGTTGCGATTCCGTTTTTGTTTCTCGAAACCCATGTCCTTCAGCAGGCGACACAGGGTAGTCCCGGAACAGGACTGCAGCACGTCGTCTTCTTGGAGACGAGCGGCGATTTTCTTCAGCGTTGGGATCTCCCCCGACGGAAGAAATTATGCAGGCAGCTTCTCATGGCCGTCAACGTGCACGCGTCGTGATTTGAAATCCTCTTTCTTTTCTCAGCGAATTTCGGGCGCTTCTTTGAAGGAGATTTCACAGCTCCGTTGGCAAGTTTGAAGCCACGCTTGATCTCGTAGACCGAGCTAACACTGATCCCCGTTGCAGCGGCAGTCAGGTTGACGACTTCCACCACATTATCTTCTTGGTACTGCCGCCGCATCCAAGAATAAACGTTCAAAACATACTGCCTTGTCTGGCTCGACAGGACATTTCCACTTGCGTGACGTTTGTAGTACACCCGAGGGGAAACGACTTCAGGAAAGAGTGCTGACAACACGGACCGATCAGCCAGAGTTGTTGGAGTCGCCATTTTGAAAGGCGAGCGAGAGCGGCTGGCCGGATGGCTACGAACATCGATCCTCAGATCTTGTGAGGCGTTGAATTACGTGAATACACGCGTACTAAGGTGGTATATTATTTATCCTACTGAGACTAACAAATTTATCCTAGCTTAAATAACGCTAGCTTCGCAGAGAGCAATCTTTTATCGGAACTACTTTGCAGAACGGAATAATATGTGCGAAGGCATGCGACCAATAAGCATGCGACGAGAGGGACACGCCCACTTTTTTCTTAAGGTGAAAACGGGTATAGTCTGTCTACTACACAGTAAGCCATTCAATTAACCAATAGTGGTAGGTTGCAGCTTCTCTTTAATGTCCAGCTCAATTTACCTAAGCACAAAGTAATTATGATAACACCTTTTAATTTATTTTATGAAAGGCCCACCAGTCAGCACTTCCCTTCCAAGTTACAATTTTAGAGCGCAGCTCTTAGGCGCCCGTTTCTGGCTTGAGCGGCGTCGCCGTCGCCGTCGGCGTAACCGCGCAATGCATGATGGGTAAATTTCCCCGCTAAATTTAACGGAAAATTTTCCTCGCTAAATCTAGCGGAAAATTTTCCCCGCTAAGTCTAGCGGAAAATTTTCCCCGCTAAATTTAGCGGAAAATTTTCCCCGCTAAATCTAGCGTGGAAAATTTTCCCCGCTAAATTTAGCGGAAAATTTTCCCCGCTAAATTTAGCGTGAAAATTTTCCTCGCTAAATCTAGCGGAAAATTTTCCCCTGCTAAATCTAGCGGAAAATTTTCCCCGCTAAATTTAGCGGAAAAATTTCCCGCTAAATTTAGCGGGGAAAATCCCCCCCCCCTCCTTTGAGGTCATGTGGACCCCCAGGCCATGTGCCGCCCCCCCCCCTTCCCGAGGTCACGTGACCCCCCGTGCCTTCCCCTCCTCCTCAAGAGCTGCACTCTAATTCGGCGTTACACGGAGTTTTAAACGGCTTTCATTTTTTAATGCGAATAGCATTCTTTGGCTACTTCACGCACTTTTCGTCTATCTATGTATCTATCTATCTGGCTATCTAACCTCTTACGCCGCGGGTCGATAAATAAATAAAAAAGACCGGCGCCGGCTGGGATTTGAACCGTTGACCCTTTGATCAGCAGGCAGACGCGCTAACCACAGAGCTATGAAGGCAGTCATTCAACGCACTCTAAACGGTTGTTTATATCTTTACCATAGGACGCGCTTTACAGCGCTGTCACAGCTACCGGTGCGCGCGCGTTCCATGCACGAGGGCTCATTCCGCTCTCGTGAGGCTGAGCACGGCCGCTAGCTCACCCTCTCCGCGCTCGGGAGAGGGTGATGTAGCGGCCGTGCTCAGCCTCACGAGAGCGGAATGAGCCCTCGTGCATGGACGCGCGCGCACCGGTAGCTGTGACAGCGCTGTAAACGCGTCCTATGGTAAAGATATAAACAACCGTTTAGAATACCGTTGGTTGAGACTAGCTGAGACGCCAGAAAGTCTGGTCGGTACCATTTTGAGTGTTTGTGCGTATGGCGCGTGCTTTGCTCGCCTTCCTAAGTGACACAAACGCACGTGCTGGGCTGCGGAGATCGTGCACAGGGCTGTGAAAGTGTCAACAAATTTAGAATCGCCTCAGAGTGGGCTGGCGTATCTAGAGTGTGCCGGCCACCTGACGAACGCGCATAACTCCGCACCGTTTGATGCTATTCGCATTAACGTAGATAATCATTCCCAAAGGATGGGTTCTGCTGATTTTTACATTCAAAGATGATGGCCTTGAACTTACCATGTTCAGCCTCCTGAATATGGTGATGCTCACCGGATGTGTCAACATAGGCTTCTGAGGTATTGATGATATGCTGGAAAAAGACAAACCCAGAGAAGCACATTTCTTCTTTTCATTTATAATGTTGAAAACATAACACACAAACTGAGATTTATCACGTCCTAGGTGGATCACAAAGCAAAACTAAAAGCACCAATCAGTAAGATTCTGCATTTTTCCATCAATAAAAAGAAATTGCGATAAAAACATGTTCGAAAATATTTTGTATATACGTATATTTTGATTTTGATTTTTTTTATGTGACCTACAGAATTCCAGTTTCAAAAGAGCAGCTGATAACTTTTTTTCTAAAGATCCTCGTCCACTCTAAGATAGTCCAATGCAAGAAGGTTACAGAACATCAGCCAAATTGTTGCTGCAAAACTATGCATCCCATAGAAAAGAGGTTGATGTCATATTGGTCTTTGCCAAAGGGCCTATCCAAAAAGATTATTAAGGCTCGTGATAATTAGGGTAATAATTAACACTGAGTAACTTTTTAGCGAGCAAATTTGAGGGAATGGTTTCGGTTGAAAAATTGCTGGTCGTCATCAAAATTTTTTATATCAATCTACTTCAGAGAGTTATGAAGCACGTGCAGCCTTTTACGAAGTTCCGAAAAGGTACTTAATTTAGAGGCATTTCTAGGTTTCAGTTTACTACTGCTGACTCTGTGCTGACTCCCAAATTATGTATTTCTTCCTCCTGCGCTTGTGTGCTGTTTTAGGTATGTCTTCTAACCGCCGAATTCACAAACCTCACTCAAATTGAGGGGCCCCTCCACTTCCTCGAGGAAGGCGCGAGGGCGGGCGCTGGCCAATCGCGATAACGGATCCGCCGTCGCGATTGGCAAACGCCGGCCCTCACGCCTTCCTCGAGGAAGTGGAGGGGCCCCTCAATTTGAGTGAGGTTTGTGAATTCGGCGGTAAGTACCAGCTAGCTTAACTATCTACATTACTACAGTGAGGTCAACGAGCAATTATTGCTCAAGCTTGCAACAAACTACAAACAGATAAGCCAACTTCGAGCCTTCTAGCTTATAGTAAGATTTAAATAAACAAAACCAATGCCGGCACTCAAAATCCTCAAGTGAGAACGTCATGCAGCAGTAGTGTCAGTGTGTAGGCATGTGTGAATAGTGGATTTTAAGTTTGAAGTGAATTCAAAGTGAATAGTGGTTTGGACCAGATATTTTCAAATAGAATATTGAATCGTAGTTTCTCCAAGCCTTCCACTACTGCACCATGCTTAAACGAAAACTCAGCTGAACTCGCGAAGATTGCTCCCAAGCTTCCACTTGTCCATTTTAAGCTAATTTAAATTTAACTATATTCATAGGATGTGAACTCAGAATGTTTAATGCCTACTTGGGATGGCAAGTAAAAGACGGATTTGTCAAAAAATTAGATCTAGAGGTCCCTCGCTATACCTAATTGAGGGCATTTATAAATTTTCCTGCTATATGCAAATATCCTTTCTTAAATCCTGAATATGAGAAGAAAAAAAAGACAATTATCAATGATGAATGCAGGTTGTACACATATTCTTGCAGAATAGCCGGTTTAATTTTGAAAATTTTACTCTAGTGTAGGTATCAACATTCACAAAGTTTCCATTATTTTTTTAAATACACAGGTGTTGTTGACAGCGGTGGGTTAGCCCTGCTGAGCACGCTTCTTACCTACCACAGGTGCACTGCAGAGAAGCAACACCTGCAGAAGCGAGCTTCACGGGTGTTGCTTCTCCATAGTGGACCAGTGTCCCGTAAGAAGAGCGCCCAACGAGGCTAACCCACTGCAATCGACACTTCAAAAAATGCCAATATTGCAGTTCACCTCGAAGCGAATATCGAATAGCGTATTATTCGAAAGTACTATTCTAAAGTCAGAATATTCGCACAATCCTATCAGTGTGAAAAGAATGTCGGCACCGCCCACACAAACTCATAACTGAGCTTGCCTCCGAACTATCTGCAGAGTCTACCGTGGAATGGATCCCAGGCTCTGCCACACCCCCGTTGACACGAGGTCGGCGCTTGACGAAACATAGTTCTGGATAGCACCATTCTGGTGGCACGCCTGGTTGGCAGCGTGGTACTGCTGCACGTCCTGCAAAGATGAAGTGCAGCAACCATTATGATTTAGAGTATATGCGGGGCAAGCGGGGTCATTACAATCTAAATACAGTAAACTCTCACTTGAGCGAACTTCAAGGGACCCAAGGAAATACTTAACTGAAAGTTAACTAAACTGAATATATTCACTAGAAAATGGAACAGCATAGGGCACTGCATACATCAAGTCCAAAGTGTGAAATGCTATTTATGGAGTCATGTACATCGATATATACAAAATGCATAACAGTTATGTTGCTGTCTTTCTAATTTAAAAAAAATATATATATATATATAATTTTTATTTGCATTGGCATTTTTAAAGCACATAAACTACATAACAAAGCTGTCCAGAGAGTCCATGTTTTTTTGCACTTCCTCTGGCACAGCTTGTTGCCGTGACGAAGCCATACCGCAACAGCATCGTCCACTGCCTTGAAATATCCCGTGCAGTCATTTCCTGTTGAGATTGAACGCAATTTCTCCTTCAAGCTTCGACTTTTGCTTCACTATCATTGACAACATTGATGGTGGAATCCCGTAATCCTTTGCAACGTCCACTTGCCTATGACCGTTGTCCAGACGCTGAAGGATTTTGAGCTCGTCAGATAGAGACAACCGCTTCCGTTTCGTCGTACTCATTACAAAGTGGGCCCACAAGCTGTCGTTTTGCCGTTGTTACCCTAAACTAAGATAGCCGAATGGAACCGGTAATAAAAAAAAAAACAGACACACCACATGGTTTGTTTTTGTCTACCGCACCGCCGCTTTGCCTCGGCGGCGCTGTAAACGCCAGCGATGATACGTCGCCGCTGCAGAGGCGACGGCGGTCAAGCGGCGGCAATCAAGCGGCGGCGGTCAAGCGGCGGCGGTCAAGCGGCGGCGGTCAAGCGGCGGCAATCAAGCGGCGGCAATCAGCGGCGGGCATGACTATGCCAGCACTGCAGAGCACAAAACTGTTGAATTAATTGCAAAAACAATCCTGGGTTCACCGATCAAGTTTGTTGAACTGAAATGTTCACTATTCCGAAATTCGTTTAGCTGAAACATTTTGCATAGAATGCATAGGAAAACTGCCGGGGCTTTGACAGCGGAGCTGTTAAGGGCTAGTTTCCCCAGGATCGTGTCCATCCTCAAATGACCCAATGACACAAAACTCTGGACAGCTACAGCCATCTATGAGCACGGCTGCAACCAGACAACCGGCTTGCTGGTTGTCTGGTTGCTGCCGTCGCTCATCGATGGCAGCAACCTTTCGAACCTTTTTACTCTGGCTGGCCGACGTGCGGCCGGCCATTACTTCATTCCCACCGTAGTACAGCTTCGCTGGTCTTCGTCCCTTCACCAGAGTGGAAAGGCTGAAACTTTTTTTTAAAGTCGCTTATTCTGAAATATTTGTTAAACCGACGTTCGCTCAAGTGAGAGTTTACTGCATGCGCTCATGCACACAGGAGAACCGGGGCAGCCAAGCCATGCCCGACGCTGCTTGTGGGTCCCTACAACTGCCTGCGGGACTCCGCTAACACAAAATTCAGCCTGGAACCTATCAGATGTTAATGATTCAGGGAAACTCCCCAAGAAAGAGAGGATACACGCAAGAATAAATGGACTTCCAACCGAGCACAACACCTGAACTCTAGGCCAGGGCTTGGCAACCGGCGGCTCGTGGGCAAGATACAGCCCACGAGGCAATATTATACTGCTCCTGGCACGCTACTAGAGTATGCGAGTGTGTTGTGTGTTCTCTTCTGGTAAGTGATTAAGATAATCGAAAGAATATGGTTATCCTAACTTACCTAAAGAGTTTTTATCTTAACCACAAGATTAAGGTAACTATAACATAAAAACAAATAAGATGACTCCAGTCAAGCTATGTTGGGTTGCCTTTCCACAACATATTCTGCTAATACTCGTCATATCCAGTTACAAGGGAGCCGAACGCACTCGAGCACGCTCAGACATAAAAGTGTGAACCAGCCTTCATGTGGGCCCCAAAGCACTGCCCACGTGGGACCACCACTCACGTCGAGCAGGTCCCCGGCGTCTTGGCCAGTGCTGCTGACGAGGGCCACCTCCCCGCGCTCCGTGACAAACACGTCCACCGGCAGGGACACGCCCTGGGCTCCGTGCGGGTGGTGGGCGGCATACAGGGGCACCCCGTGCACATCCAGCAGCCCCACCGCGGAGGACGAGTCCAGCAGGGGGCCTCTTCGCCCTCCTCCTCCGCGTGGGGGTCGGCCGGCGAAGGCGGGGCATGCAGGGGCACGAAGCGGTGGGCGGCCAGCAGGTGCTTGGACTGCAGCGAGAAGGACAGGCCCCCGTGGGGAGGGGCGCACGGGGAGGACGAGGAGGCCGGCGGGGGGCCACCCGGGGATGAGGCCGAGGAGCATGGGCCCTGCAGGATGGAGGGCAACAGGTCCCTGGACGCCCGGAGAAGAGATGGCAATGAGTAGAGCACTAAAAGGCAGATTGAAGGCTGTAACCACAGCTCTTTATGTACTATAGTCGCGGACAGGGTGTGAACGGCAGGGAGAACCTTTAGGTGTCCTGCCTCCGGTGCGAGCTTCCTACCCTTGACGTCAATTCGACGTACCTTGCACCTCACGCGCGCGCAAGAAGGCAAAGCGCAGCGCAAGCCATGGGGTGCATGCATGAGGCCGGGTGTTTGAAAAATGTGCTTTGCCGTTCTCGTCTGGTCGGCGACTTTAATGAGCAAATTCCTTCTATGAGGAATGCATTTTAACGGAAGCGGAGTTGGGATTCCTGCAGCTGTCGCGTCACAGTCGCCGTAGCCGTACCGTGCCATTGTCGCCTAATCTAGGAAGCCGTTGCGCAGTAAATTTAGCGGGTACATTAAATTTGGCGGCTACATGGTCACGTGGTCTAATGGTCGATGTCACTAAGGGTCATATGCTCGTGTGACCGTGTGGCATGCACCGAGTCACGTGACATCACACGTAACAGCGCAAAGTTGTGGTGCCAAGTGATGTTAAGGTGTCAACATTTTTACAGCAGGCTCGCGATAAATCACTCGGATATGTCGTACTCCTGGTTATTTCAAACAAACTTCAGAATTTTTGTTGTCCCGCTATGTTTTTAATGTATTCAAAAGCCTCCTAATTCGGGCGGCATTTTCGTGCAATTCATACTTTTTGCTCTCGTGGCTCCATTCAATATGCTTCTTTCCGAGCACCGGAGCGTTGCAGAGAGGCAACACCCACGGAGCTTGCTTTTGCGGGTGTCGCTTCTCCGCAGCGCACCGGTGCTCAGTGAGAAGCACACTCAACGGGGCTCAAACAGGGGAGACGAGCTATGCAAGCGTGCACCATGCGAAAATTTCCATAGCAACTTGAGCCGACGCTGTGACGTGGTGGCATGGCATAGGTCCATGTCACGGCGTCCGCATTAGACAACTTCTTGGCCTGAGGCACAAACTTAATTTTGTTTTGAGCACAGTTTACAATAAACAACATTTCTGAAAGATAAATAAACTTACATCATACATTTCACAAATGTTTTTGTATGGCATAACTGCTTATGATCAGTAGGCCTGTGTGGAGGAAATCATCAAATATCTGCTTTGCATCTGTAGCCATTCATATGGCAAATCATAATTTTCTTGCAATACATATACAGGGTGTTTCACGAAAGGTGGACGAATTCGATATTGCGAAAACTATGCGTCGAAACAAAAAAGACTTGTGTCGTTTTGTCCTGAGCCAGCGGCCTATTTAGGAAAATTATTAAAGTCCGGGATAATTAGATTGTTAATTATTTTTGCGTAATTAACTTTTTTAATATTGGGTTTAAGGGCGTGGTTTCAATTAGAAAATTGCTCAGCATCATAAATAAACACTAAATCAACAAATTGCAGAACGATAGAAAGCACGCGCAGCATTTTACCGCTTTCTGAAAAGCCGCACAAATTCGACGGGTTTTTAAGTTTCGGTTTGCTATCGGAGCGCATCTCAACCCCGACGGCACCGCGCCTCCGTAGAGAAATAGTGCAACCAACCTCTGCTCCGTCGCATATGACAGCGCAGCAGAGGTTGGTTGCACTATTTCTCCACGGGAGCGCGGTGCCGTCGGGGTTGAGATGCGCTCCGATAGCAAACCGAAACTTAAAACCCGTCCAATTTGTGCGGTTTTTCAGAACGCCGTAAAATGCTGCGCGTGCCTTCTATCGTTCTGGAATTTGTTGATTTAGTGTTTTTTGATGATGCTGAGCAATTTTCTAATTGAAACCATGCCCTTAAACTCAATATTTAAAAAATTAATTACGCAAAAATAATTAACAGTTTAATTATCCCGGACTTTAATAATTTTCCTAAATAGGCCCCTGGCCCAGGACCAAAACGACACAAGCCTTTTTTTGTTGCGATGCGTAGTTTTAGCAATATCGAATTTTTCCACCTTTCGCGAAACACCCTGTAGATAAATTTCTGATAATTCAAACCAAATTTGTGGCTTCCTGAAGTTTGAATTAATAAGAGACTACTGTATACTTGTTTTCACCTAAAAAAAAAAAGAAAAAGGAACTTCTGCGCATTGTTTGTACGCCGCACGAAGTAATAGTGCTGACAGGATATGGTTGTCAAAGGAAGAAGCGACGCCTTTGGCGTTTGAGACGTGTGCGTCTTGGGTAAGATAACGATATCTAATCTAAAATGCACCTACATACATTTTTATTCTTTACATAAGGGGTGAAATTACTAATGTTCAACGAGGAGCCGGGCATCTTTTTACTACAGGCCTTGAGGTGAAAACGAGTCCACACAGCAGAAGGGAACGGCAAAGCGTGTCTTGTGGACGTCCCACCTCCAGCGTGCGCTAATTGCCTTTCGCCACGCTCTGGCTGCGCTTGCACGCTTGAGACTAACAAGACGCTGAAACGTTATCGAAGGTAGGAAGCTCGCAATGATGGCAAGACAACTGAAACACCTCACTGCCGTTCTTGTCCTGCCAGTCGCCATAGTAAAGTTTTAGAGCAGTGAGTAGAGCGAGTTTCGTCGGTCACGGGGAGCTGGCTGAGACGATGAACTCGAAACCTTGTGCCTGTCATTGAGTACAGGAACGGCCTTTGGTCTGCACCACAGATTAAAGCAGAACTTGTACCGTAAAACATCTTGTACAGTGTATCCCTGTAAGGATCAGTGTGTGTTTTCCTTGAAGAGTTGTTTATTTTTAGCCGCTCGCCGGCATTTTTGAGAGGGCCCCTCTTCGAGAGGAGGGGGGGTTGGCGGTGCACGGGAGGGAACACATGGCCCCTCCGCGAGCGCACGCGGTGCCGCCGCACGGAAGGAATGTGCCCTCTTGGGGGACGGAGGTGGACCCCGGAGGAGCGGGGTTGAGGGAGTTTGAGCGGGAGAGGTCCCGAAGTCGGTCGCGGACGTGTGTCGTCCGCCGGCCCTTTGTTAAGAAATGTATAGTTAAATCATCAAATCGTCGTCGCTGCCACTGCCTTGCCATCGAAGTCACCAGCCGCGATCGGGGAGAGGATCTTCGACAGCTGACGCCTCTCTCCACCACAACAAGAACTTTACTATCCCCACCCACAAAACATTTACAGTGTTTTTTCACCCCAAAACTAAACTATGCATCGCTCGAACATTCATTCTCCGCCCAAATGTAGCGCTAGTTGTCCGAACCAGATGCCAAAGTTTCAAAACTATCCGTTACCCGATGCAAAAGTTTAAAGTGATTTTCCGAAAATTTCAATGGGGAAATAGGACCCATTTTTGCCCGTTTTCGGTAAATGGCATCATTCAGCTCCATGCATTCTGCCTCCATATTCCCATTGAAAATTTCGAAAATCTTTTATAACTTTTGAATAAAATAACAGCAGTAGAACCTCGTTGATATGTTCTCGGTTGATACGTTTTCCCGGTTGTTACGCTTAAAAACGCCGGTCCCGTTTTACTTCCATAGAGATCCATCTGTTAGTTTCCCGCTTGTTACAATTGCTTTCCCGGTTGTTACGTCCAAAAGTGTCCGCATCGCGGCGCCTCGGCACGCCGGGCTGCCACGCTGGCTTCGAAGCGAAGCTAGCGGAGCAAAGCCGAACCATGCGATGCGGGTCACACAGCACGCGTGGGCACACAGACGCCCATCTTCCCTTTACTCCTTTCCCTTTCTTTTCCGTCTCTTTGTCTCCTCGCTGGGCTTTGCTGAGCTCTGCCACAGCCTTTCATCTTGCCCGGGAGTGATGTTAGAGCACTGCCCGGACGGGAAGCAAGGCTGGCGAGGCGGCAATTGCTCGTTCTCTCTTGCTCTCTCTTTCATCTGTCCTTCTCTTTCTCTGGCACGAGGTGCACCCATATGCACGCTGTGCTTCTAGTTTCTGTTCCACCGATGGTGCACTGCCACCGATGGTGCACTCACACAAGCGTCTCATGTGAGTGCACCATCAGTGGCT
>JAZHYW010043338.1:0-15805 GCA_037355805.1 Ixodes ricinus
CACAAGATTCGCCAACAAGATGCATCGTGTGAATAGACCTTAAGGCCCGCTTCAGACGGGGCAACTTTTGCAGCAATTTTGAGGTTGCTGGCGGGTTGTTCCCTAGCTTTCCCTAGATCGACACGAATTGCTGAGATCGGGTCCAGCTCGAAACGGACGAGCAACTCGAGCCGTTTGAAGCGGCAGCAGCCAATCAGGGACGCGATGTTTTCACGTGACACCCCCGTGGTGGTGATGATGACAGCTAAAGACTTGGTTCTGGTTTGAAATCGATCGTTTTTGGAAATAAACCTTTTCAGAAAGATGAGTTAGTATTCTCAACGCCATTCAAAGATATAAAAACACGTTTTTAGCGCGTAGCTGGGCGTCTAAATAGTACAAGAAAATTCAAAGTGAATGATGATGATAGCAAGTCGTAGCAATTCGGTTGCTGCGTGTGAACGCGGACGACCCGTGTTGCTGGTGTTGCGACGTCAAGTTGCTGGGTGAAATTGCTCCATCTGAAGCGGGCCTAAGTACAACTGGAACCTCATGGTTGCAAGAATACTTTTCCTCGGTTGTGTGCATCTTCCTGATAAGATGATCGGTCTCCATAAATTGCACTTCCCAGCTTCAGGAGCACGGCCAGCAGAAGTTCTTTGTCGGTCATCGAACCTCGCACACGTGAAGCGTTGTCAAAGCTGTGATATACCAAGCGTTTTAACATTTTTTTTGCGCAAATTGACTATTAGTGGCTTAATGAACTAAAATTTGCCATTTAACTTTTTAATTAGAGGTTCTATGGTTCATGTTGCAGTTGCGATTTTCAAGACCATTAGTAAAACGTTTCTGACAATGACGCCCCTGTGTATTTACGCTCGTGCCCTTACGTCCGCTGCAACTGATGTTATCCCGAAATAATCGTATTTTTATCTCCGGCGTCTTTTTCTTTTTTTAAAATTGATTTTCACCCTTAGAAAAGGTCGCTACCGTTTATCAAGGAAACTATCTGAAAATTCGTGGAAGCGTTAGCTGTTGCCGTGGATATCCGAAGAACATTCACAAAAACACCGCGCCGCAGGAATTTAGGATCGTAGATCAGAGGCAGTTAGCACTGAGCCAGCCGAGCGCGGTAAGCTTTCGCTGCGCGTCTCGAAGAGTCGAGCAACGGGTGTCCCTTGGAGTACTCCGCTGCCACTCGGTTGGGTCGCCCCGCTCCGTTCAGCCAACAGAGGCTGACCAGCGGTCCATGTGGAACTGGTTGCGGTGCCTTCATGTGAGCTTTGCTAGAGTGATACCAACTGCCCGTTTCCCTTTACTAGAACCTCGCTCACCGCCATTTGTTCCTTCCATTGTTTCCTCGTGCGCCGGAAAGTGGCCTTTGTGTCCAGCGGTCCCCCATTCGAGGGGAAAACGGTAATCTACCCTCCGTGACTTACACAACGCTGCTCTGAACTTGCGTGGTAAGGCATATCACCCTAGCAAAACGCACATGAAGGGTCCCTAGGGATGGCTAAACGGAGCGGCGGTGGACGAGGTGTCCTCAACGCTAAACTGCCGCCGTGGAATTTTTTTGGGGGGGGGGGGGGGGGGTGGAGGGTGCGAAATTGTGGTTTGTGGTTCTTGTGTGAGCCATTGGTGGCTCACGCAAGGCTCATCAGCGCACAAGTACCACAGCCGCCTCGAACGTACGACACTCGCAACTTGATTCCCCAAAACCAGCACCGTCTGCTGGCTCAGCAGCGATGTGCCGCTCTGTTGAATAATGCCATGTTCCCGTCAAATTCGTAGTTCTCGCAATGTTTCTAGTTGTAAACAGAAAGAAAAATTGCACCCGGTAACTGATTTCGAAGTTTAGGTGAGATATCCCATATAATTATTAAACGAATCGAAGTGCCGCAATGCAGATATTTTGATAAAATTATGTTTTATCGCGATGAAGATTTATGAAAAAACACATTAGATCTCTCACACAAAATTATACAAAAACACGTCATGAGGTGTACACGAGAGTAGAAACGAGACAACGCAGTGCGCTAACTTCAACTGGTTTAATCGTCAGAGAATGAAAGGTATAAATACTTTACGTCATCGCGCCATTCAACCAGTCCCATGCCACGCCAATGCTTGCAAGAACTGTGCCTCTTTGTCGCCCAAATCGATTGACGCCACGCTGACACATTGATCCCTGTAGTTTTTTTTCATCAGGTCTGCCTCTATAATTTCTCTTACCGTCTTATTGCTATGTTTTTTAATAACAGTGCACAAATTAAATTCAGGTTTGCACTCACAGTCATGGCAGTGCATTGACAAATGTCCTTCACACTGTCCACTCACTTTTTGGTTGTGTTCACGCAATCTATCGCTTAGACATCTTCCTGTCTGTCCCACATAATTGTTGCCACATGTCAGCGGGATCTGATAGACAACTCCCTCTGCGCATTCTACAAAGAGCTGCAATGCGTTTACACGCAGCCAACTGGTGGTTTGCGGTAAGTGGTGCGTCAGTTTGCACTAACTTGGCAAGTTTATCCGGTGCAGAAAAAAACACCCGAGCATTTACGCGGTTTGCTATCATACTGAAGCCTAGGCCTTCGCAAAACATGGCGGTCATTGACACATTTCGTCCCTCGGCCCAAGAAAAGCTGGTCCAACTTCAAACCCTTCGACTCCAGCAGGAGAGTCAACCTGTATCATGCAACTCGCCCGCCCCAGCCCACTCGTGCAGGGTGTGCCTGCTCTCACCACACAAGAAGGACTCGTAGCCACCTCCACTCCCCGGGCCCCCGCATCACCGCCCGTATGATGGGCAAGTCAGAATCAGTGCTCATCACGTTTGAGGGCACATGCATCCCCTACCATATCCTCAACCACCGTGCCGAATACACGCTGCTGCCCCCACCGTCCACGGGCACCTCTGTGCTACGCATGTCTGCGTATTGGACACAGGTCAGAAGTTTGCACCTAAAGAATCACATCGCCCTCGGTGAAAACTGTTGCGCGGACATCACCACACTCAGCGACGAGGAACACCGCTGTTCACCTTTCTGCCACAACTGCTCCGGTGACCACCCCCTACATCCAAAGACTGCCCTGCGCGCAACCAGGCGAATGCCAAGGTCCGACAGGGAGCATACCACCGCCGTATAAGGCGGCGCCACGAACCGACCAACCAGCCAGACTCCCCAAAGCCTCTTCCGAGGTGCTCCGACCCACAGGAGCAGGGTTTCACGTTCTTCGACTACCATGATAGACCCAAACCTTCAGCGTGGCAGCATCGTCCAGGTTAGCCCTGCTTCTACCAAGCCTCCTCCTCCTTGTCCTCTTGCTGGTATGCCGCCCAAGCCAGTTAACACCGGTCCAGGCGACAACTCAGACGAAGACAGCCATGATGCGGGCGAGTTTGTTCGTGCCCTACAACAGCACGCTGCTCGGGTTGAGCAGGTCGTGGCTGCAGATCGCGAGACAGCAAACCAGCACTTCCAACGCTTACTACAAGGAAATCAAAAGACTTGCTAGTGAATCACAAGCAGCCCTGGCGGACGCCCTGGCCGCCGCAGTTGGACGAGCCATATCTCAGAATATGCTCCCCGGAGGTCCACCGCCCCAGCCCGGACCATCGACCCATCCGCCGCCCGTCGCGGCATTTGGAGGACTCCGCCTCCAGCCTTCAACGGACACCCAGTCCGCCTTCCCCACCGCCGCGACCTCCGACGCCTGGACGATGGGTACGCAGATCGAGTACCAGTCCGCCCCAACAACGCACGCCGCCGCCGCGCGCCCCCAGAGCCCCGCATCTTCGCCCCCTACGCTGCAACCCCCGACCCCCGGCACTTTTTTGTCGCCCCAGAGGTCCCCTACAACCCGTACACCGCCTCCAATCCGCAGGTCGCCGGCCGCAGCGGTCTTTACCGTGCTTGACCCCCACCAGAAGAGACATTGTTGAGGCCTTCATACACGTGCAGCAAGCTGCCCGTCACTCTCAGCACATCAAGCGACGTGAAGTCACTGAACTCCAGCTCCTGGAGTGCTACGTACAACTCTGGGACTGCCGCTGCATCCGGCTCCCCGCCCGGGACAGGCTGCGCATCTTCGACGGAGTACGTCTCCTCTACCACGTGGCGCAGTCCGGGTGGGGAGCAGCCCTTGAGGGCTACGCAGACCCTTCGCTTCCCTCCTCCTCGAGCCTCCCGTTCCAGCGCAACGCCCCAACGTCAACCGTAACACCTCCCCCGAAAGAGGCACCAGCCGATCAAGAACAACACGTCCCAATACCAGGAGCACCCAGCGACCTCCCAAGTCTCCCAAGAAATAAGTGGCTTCAGGACCCGGACACCACTGGCATGGGCCTTCCCCACGCCGCTGCTCATCCTGGTCCAACCTTCGGACCCCCTGTGACGCCTACCGTGGGCCTTCCCCACGCCGGCCAACCCAGTTAGCCCGTTTTTCTTTCAAAGAACTTTTCTTGTCCCCCGAGTGCCTAGCTCTCTTGGACTCCCTTGATGCCCCCCTAGGCATTCCGCGAGCCCTTGACCTCGTCCTCGGTCCTGCCTGGCCCACGGCCGCGCTGGTGGACGGAGTGCCTACCCTGGCACTTATACAGAATGTCCTCCTCCCGGAGGACCTCCTGGCCCAAGCGGTCCGCGAGGCTGGCCTTCCCACCCTCTCGTCACCGTTTGTGCCAGTTTCAGGGCTTTCCCCAGTCGCTGGCCCCTCCGGGGCCCCTGGTTCCTCCCTTCCCTAGGCTGACGTCTCGGCAGTGGGCGCCGGGTCTTCCACGGACGAGTCGGTGGCGGGGCCTTCCCCCGACCCCGGTACGGACTCGGATTCTGACGGTGGGCAGGATAGTCTCGCGGATGCCGCCCTTCGTGTTTTACGATGGCTCGCCGTCCACCAGCCCTTCCCTCCGCCGGACAGAAACGAGGATGACGACGACCAGTCCTCCGACAGTCGTCGCCAGGCGGCCTTCCCGCCCGGACCTCCCCACATGCCAGTACAGCCAAGTGAGCACCCCCCCCCCCCCACCCCCGCCAAAGTGAACTGGGATTAATGAACAAAATGTAAGGGCGCAAACGAGCTGGTGTACATTGCACATGATTGAAAAACCCGAGACTGCGATAAACGACACAACACTAAAAGTCTCTGGAGACTTTTTAGTGTTGTGTCGCTTTACCCGCAGTCTCGGGGTTTCAATCATGAACTGGGACTTAGTAACGACGGTCCTCGGCTACGCCCCACCCTTTGATCCAACCGCGCTCAATTTTTTTGCCTGTGCCCCTTCCATCTTTAACGCACGCCCACCTCCGACGTCCCAGCTGACCCTCCTTCGAGAGGCAGTACGCTCCATGTGCGAGGCCGGCATACTTGAGCCGACAAAGCGTGGGCCCTCCCTGTCGCCCAATCAACTCGTTCCGAAGTCCCCGACAGCATCGCGGTTCGTTTTGGACTGTTCGCAATTAACGCCGTACTTGCCCAGCCCACCTTTTTCTTTACCACCACTCCCGCGTGCATTACAAATGTGCGCTCTTCCACGATGCCCTTTTTTCACAAAAGTGGATCTTTGCGATGCCTTTGACCACTTCGCCTTGCACCCCAAAACGCGCACCCTCACCCGCTTCCGCCTCGACGGACGCTAGTTTTAGTACACGTTGTTGCCATTCGGAATTAGGCCTGCCCATTTTTTTATGCAGAGCCTGGCTACGGCCCTTGCAAGGGAAGCGCGTTACGCCGGTTGTGGGCATGGGCCCACTTGGACAATTTACTTTTTGCTCACTTTTCCCGCCATTTTCTTAAATTTCAAATTAACCGGTTTGTGGACGACCTGCTCCGCTGCGGCTTTCACATCAACCCGGCAGACTTGCACTTTCAACCGGTCTCGTCCAGCGTTTTTCTTGGTTTTCTTTTGGACGGCCGCGCTGAGTGGATCTCCCACTCACCGACGCGGTATCGTGACCTTGTCCGTACCCTGCAAGTCCTTAAGACACCGCAGCCTTTGAAAGTGTACCAGCACCTCGCCGGCCTCTGGACTTTTTATTTTTCTATTTTCGGAAATCACTTCCATGCGCTGCACCCCTTCATTAAGCAGCTGCTACAGGACGACCGGTGTCCCCCCACTGGGTGCTTCACGAAGCATACGCCGATGCCAGCGACACCGGCCTGGGACTCTGCGTACCCAACGGCAACATCGCCGTCCTGATGGCCGCTCCTCGCGGCATCTACCGACAAGAGTTGTGGGCAGCGTTCTTTGCTGTTTTGCTCTCTCCGCCAAGAACATTGGTGTTCTGTGATAACCAAGCCGTTAGTGGCGGCACTCGCCCATGGACATGGACGAGCCTTTTCAGTGTTGGAGGCCCTTGTGGCCACCTTACTTTTCGCTAATAAAGCTTCATGGGTGAAGTGGCTACCCACCGACTGCAACCCGGCAGACGGTCCCTCTCGACTCCACCGCACACTTTCCTGTGGGACCGAGTAGGGACCGCCGCCAGGGGGCCGAGCCTATATGAGCTTGACCCCCTGGCCGCCAGGGTCAGTTGGTGGAGTGCTCTGACCCACAGGAGCAGGGTTTCAAAAGATTTCTTCAAGTAACCGCATGGAGACAGAGGATGGAGCAATCCCTCGACTACCGTGGACCCAAGAGATAAGAATTACGAAGCATGTTTTTACCAGTGTTCATCCCCTTTGGCTACAGCGTCCAATGAAAGCTCCCAACAAGTACATATGCTGCATCAACAGCTGCCTGCAAAGAGGCCTGCTTAGGAACTTGCTGGTTTTGCTTTCTTTGCAAATTCCTATGAAATCTGTACGAGTATTTAGTTTCTCCAACCTCAGGGATCTTGGGACTTGTAGTTCTGCCATTTCATGGCTTGTTCCGAGCATGCCTACCCTTGTTGGCGAGTCTGTCCACGTGATGCAGAGATCAATACTAAACGCTTCCTCTTTGAGCTTGTGGGGATTGTGATCCCTCAACATTCTGTCGCGTCAGCGTCTTGGCGCGCCGTGGCGGCCGCGCTGGTGTAGCGAGAGGTGGCGCTGCTTACCACTGTGAGTGGCTTCCTCCTCTCCCCCTTTGGGGCGATTTCCATTGCAAACCCGCGCACAAAAAAGATCGACGTGTCGCTCCTTGATTGGCCCCTTCGCCTCCGCTGTTATCTTAAAACCAGCGGACGGCGGGATCTCTGGCTCTTCTTCCTGGGATTTCGGCGGCGGCAACAACGGGGAACCGTCCGGTGCACCGGTGAGCGTTTACCCCCATCCTTTGTATCTTCGTGAACGACCGTTCGGCCGTGGACCACCTCCACTCCGACGACGTTCACCAGCTTAGCCGTTGACTTTTGTTATTTGTTTTGTATTGTAAATAAACAGAGTTTATCACCGTTGCCAACGTGACTGGTGTCTCTTTGCGCTCGACGAGCAGCATGCCACGCGAGCACGAACCTGCTTCGCGGTAGAGCGTCTCGCCGCGAACGTGGTACTCCCAAAGGCAGTGGCCCTAAGGAGAACCACAAGCTTAGTCTTCAACCTGAATGCAGACTTTAGAGGCGCTTGGAATTAGGTTTTCGCTGGCATTGAAGCTCTGACGCTTTGCCTCGTCCTTACCCCGACATTTGGCTAGTCCTGGTCTTTCCTAACATGCTGGCAAATTAGGTATGCAGGCACCACAGGACTGAGGGCATCTTCTATGGAGATTCCCATCAAAGGATCGAGGTTTACGGTATGAAGATATGCATAACATAACTTCCTAGAACGACTTCTTCCTAGGACGACTTCTCCGAGAGCGAAGGCACGGGTGGGCTCATAGTCGCAGTCATTTGGGGCTTCAGCAGTCGCACTCCCAACAATATCACTTTCAGTGTCTTCATAGCATGTCTGCCAGATGATCAAGGTGTCTTCAACCTCCGCATAGGTAGGTAGACAAAGTAGTGAACGCCCTGATGAGTGTGTCTTGTCGCAGGCCTCGAGAATCTTCGTCCTCGTCATGAGGCATCCGACGTTTCTCGGCAAGCTTCGTTTTCGAAAATGCAGACTTTCCGCTTTCTCGATGAGGTACACTTTCTGACGTGGCGTTAGGGTTTTGTACTTTGGCATGTTCCCTCTGCACTACAATCGCACATGAGACTGACTCCACTGACTCCCAGATCACAACAGAAAAAGCAGAGAAGCACACAAAGAACTTATTTTAAGCACATGGATTCGCAAGCAAACAGGAAACGGAATGGCGAAAACCCGCCATGTTTGTTTTCGCTATTCAATTCGGGTGTCGATTTGTTCCACCTTGAGCGTAAAAATGGAACCGGGCTGACAAATATCTGCAAATTAACAAGGTAGGTGCGCTCTGGTCGTACATGTTATTTGGTCATATTCACATGTGAAACTATGGGATCATAAAAATTCTATGAATTATCCGGAATTTCCAATAAACCAAGGTTCTACTGTATAATTACAATTCTAGTGTGTGGCATAAGTGGTCTTTCTTTTCTACTTTAAGGTACATTATTTTAACAAACGGTGATTACGGAAGGTTTTGTCATCTGATGAATAGCATTATGCTACGCAGTACAGTAGAGCAATAAAAACCCATTTTCGTTTTGCATATTCCCTTTTTTACTGCTTTTTTTATATTAGCAATGATGTACCGATTTTTTCAAAATTAGGTCATACAGATCAAAATCACAGCAGCTCTACAGGGGAATGAGAGAACCCAGAAAGGCTACACAGTGGACACGCAACATAAAGCATGATGACAAGGCACTCGACGAAGCCAGTGTCGTGCATGTGAAGAGCACTTTGAACCCCGTTTCATCGATGGGAGCTTCCAAAACTGTTATCCAGGTGAGCTTGTAGAAGTTCTGCAGGGTGCCCCACTTGACCAGCAACGCTCTGCCCACACGGTGTTCCTGGCATGCACCAAAGTATTTCTCAAAGCTCGGTGCCACAAAAGAAAGCCACTCAACCCCGCCACCAAACACCACCACCGCCTGTCAAAACGCGGTGTCACCTGACGCAGAAATGAGACAGTGATGTCGAGCTGCCCATCAACGCTACTTGTTGCCAGCTGCTCTCATCCGGGAGTTCAGGGAGCTGCAAGAACCATCGCCCTGGACGAAGGTTCATCTTTCCGACACCGTGACCAAACAACTTCTGCTCACTGCCACATGAGCGACAGATGGCACTTTGGACAGGTTACACGTGAGGAGCCGGCACGTTGTGCTAGACTTCAATGTATCAGAAGAGGTACCCGTGAAAGCGACAGTCTTGTTTTCTAAAATATTTCAGTTTTCCCACGACTTTAACAAGAAAGATGGAGCTGCAGCTGTGGTGGAAGGGATGCAAACTGTCCTGGGCTCTAGCCCTCGGGGATCGCTCAGGGCCAAAAGAAAGGACATGATGTTTGTTCCGGAGGCTGACAAGGTGACAGCTGAGCGCAAGAAACGTATGTTCATCAAGACTTGTTAAAAATTCAGTGTGGCCATGTTGTGTCGCTAGTGTTTGCTGTAGCCTACTAGGAAGTCCATGCTGCTTTGTGCAAGTTTAAAGTCACCAGGGTGCACTAGTGTTCTATGATACAACAGTGACCGACATCCTTGTTTCCTATAGGATCATTCTTGGTATGCAGTGTATTTACTGAAACCGACCAGCACAGAAGCGTCATTACCATTGTATAGTGTTCCCTGAGCAATTGAATTAGTGAATTAGTAGTCGGGTCAGCATCTGTCGAGACTCAAAAGCGTTGACCTCCGGGACGCCTGAATCAGGCCTTGCACAACCGATATTCCCAATTCTCCTCATCTCGTAATGCATGCTGACGACATACAAACGTCTTCTTCAGTAGCAACACAAAAGCATCTCTTGCAACAACAGGCTAATGATTACCTCGTGAAACTATCAAAAATGGTTGGAAGAAAACGAGCTCAAACTTAATGCAGAGAAAACAAAATACATAATATTGTAGACCTATAAACAAGCGTGACAATAACCAAATACATCTACAATTCAATGGCCTCCCAATAGCTCAAGTAGAAGAACAAAAGTTCCTTGGAGTCTGGTTCAATGAAGAACTGACCTGGACAACTCACATTAACAAATTAAGGGGGAATTATCAAGAGTGGTCGGATGCATGTATAAAATAGCAAACTTAATACCAATTGGCTTACCAAAAACTCATATTACTCCTGTTTTACTCCAAGGCTCTGTTGTGGAATTATGGTATAGGAACAACACGTCTACAAACTATGGTAAACTAATCATACTTCAAAGGTTCTGCAAATTTTGGAAAACTACTATGGTAATATTTATGAATTTCATAGCAGTCCTGTATTACTCAACATAACATGCTCTAAAGTAAATCAGATCTACTACTGCCAACTTATGCAGATTAATACTCGAAAAAAAAAAAGAGCATGCTCTACCGAGTGGATGAGATCTGTTTCACAACATTTCATCTATGTGGGAAATAGTAACGTAGGATATAGTGCATTACGAAACTATGGAAAACAGAAAATTGATTATCAGGTTCCTGCATTACTAAACACTATGGAAGATTACACTGATTTTACACGAGTCATTTTATAAATACAAGAAAGAGATTAAACAAATACTTATAGACAAAGACATCTGTTACAGCGTTGTAGAAATGTTTTGTTTCGTGTTTGTTTTTGGTTACCTTGGGTCAACCACTGGACATGTGGATACTAAAACTGCTGAGTATTATTTCTTTATTTTCCGGTGTGAAATGAAATTTTGTTTAATGTGTTGCAGATGTATTTTGTGTACACAGAGCATACACATAGGCAGAAAAGTGCTACAAAGCTGTATACCGTGCCACCTTTGCACTTCTGCACGACTGCTGGGGTAGAGATCCAGTCAGACAGAAATGCCTCTTGCCTACCTCTCCTACCGGATTAGCTGCGTGAAAAACCCAATAAACTTTCAAACTTCAAACTTCGTCTTCGGTGACTTCTATCTACGGGAAGCGCAAAGTCGAAAAAGCATTTCCGCTGGCGAATTTCGGAGGGAATAGTTCACATCTAGCACGTCCTACAAGCCTCGAAATGGCGTCGCGGAGCCTCCCAGCGAGCAGAGTCGTGACAACCACGACGACGTCGTCGTCCCATTCTGGGCAAGACCAGCGGGGACAGCCCGGCGAACCCGGCGTCGCCTCGGGCACCTCGCTCGTCGTCCCGGGCACCGACGCCGCAGCGCAACGCACCGCAGCGAAAGGTGCAGTGGATTCGCCGTCACTGCTGACGCAATGCAAATGCAAGCTCTGGAAATCGCGACGAGAATGCAGATTCCCGTGCCGCGGTTCTGTACGCCAGCCGGGCTGGGCTGAACGGATGATGAAGCGAAACGGATTTTCTCTAAGACGTCGGACAACGATCTGTCAGAAGCTGCCCCTTGACTTTGAAGAAAAGCTGGTGAAATTTCGGCAGTATGTGATGGAGCTGCGTAGGCAGTCCCGCTATGCATTGGTCAAATTGGCAACGCTGACGAGACTCCGGTCTATATCGATATGCCAAGGACGTCTACGGTGAATGAGGTCGGCGCCCGGCAAGTTCAAGTCCGAACAGCCGGCTACGGAAAACCTGTCACGGTAATGCTATGCGTTACAGCTGACGGCCGAAGCTGCCTCCATATATCATTTTGAAGCGAAAGAACATGCCAAAAAATTAAACTTTTCTATCAGACGTCACTGTGAGCGTCCAACAGAAGAGCTGGATGACGGATGACGAGTGAGCTCATGCTCGAGTGGATTCAAGTTGTTTGGAAACAATGCCCAGGAGCATCTCAGATAGATGCTCGTGCTTGATGCGTTCCGTGGCCACCTAACCACGGAGGTGAAAGAAGAGCTAGAAGGCTGCAACTGCGATTTGGTAGTTGTGCCAGGCGGGATGATGCCAATACTGCAACCGCCTGACGTCTCCAAAAACAAGCCGTTCAAGGCGAACTTGCAGCAGGAGTGTGAAGGCTGGATTCAGAGTCCCGACCGGAAAAAGACGCCAACTGGAAGACTGCAGAAAGCCTCCGCATCAACCGTCGCGATGTGGATATCTGACGCATGGAAGAGGGTCTCACCCCGAAGTCGTGGTGAAATCTTTAAAAAATGTTTCATCACCAACCGCTTGGACGGGTCTGAGAGACGACGTCCTGTGGAACACGGAGAGCAGTGCGAGCGGCGGTTCGAGCAGCGGCACAGAGGACTCGCCGTCGAGCGCATCTTGACAGCGAGTGAGCATGGTGGATGGCAAGCAGGCTGTAACTCTTTTCTGTTTGTTGGAATTCCTGTGTATTATTTACTTTTGCTTTGCACTAACATAAACTTGTATTTCTACTCTAAAATTGGTAAAATTTGGCATTTTTCGAATGTAAGCACCCCCCCCCCCCTCCAACTTGTGCATCACAGGCGCGAAAAAAAAAGGGGTGCAAGCGTTTCATCAAGACAGAAAGGTAGCGGCCGGTCAAGTTTCATTCCGGTAGTTTCCTGGCTTTTAGAAGCCTACCGTTTGATTTTGCTTGCCGTGGCCGCTATTTCGATCCCTGGTTTGCGCAGAGCGGTCGATTGGAGTCCGGTAACAGTGTTCTGCGCCGCCTCTATTAATCCCGGATTTGCATTTACCGCTATGACTAAGTTCACGGCTGGACGTGTCAGGAGCGATGTAAAAGCACAGAAGGAAACGCAGCATGCCCTGTTGTGCACTGCATGCCCTCAGTCTCTTTTACAATTCAAAATCGTGTGGGTAACAGCAAAAAATCAGAGGCTCAAAGCTTTCTCTGGGTAGAACTGGAATGGTGACTACTTTTACGAGCAGAAACACAGGCTTCGAACCAGAATTTTGGTACAAAGCTTAAGCGTTTCTTTACGTTCGGTAGGAGCTTCTCTATGAAGTGGTGTACCCACCATGTCATTTTGTTTTGAAGGCGCAATCATGCAGCTGCAGAAGACACGTCCCCACTATGTCATGTCTTTCACAGCCTTAAAGAACTTAAATTTGTGGTATTATTAGTAGTGAAATCTAGCCAACGATATACACTGCACCCTGCACAACTTCCTGTATGGGCTGCCAGTGACATGGCCCAAAACAGGGTGCTCGCTTTGGCAAAGTGTGGATGTACACTCGACATTTTTGCATGCATGAAGTCAATGCACAAAGAGTGGCTGGAAATACATGATCTTGTACCCTGCATTCTAAAATGAACTGACAGATGTCTTCCTATTCCTTTTACAGGTGATCCTTCAGGCGACCCATTGCACCAGCATTATGCCCCGTCACGGTTTCCTTATCAAAAGGCACCCACCAGCCAAAACGTGCAAGATACAACCGACAACAGGCAAGGTCCACAAAATGAGCAACGGCTGAGCCAAAGGATGTTTCGTGTGACCACGTATTCAGAACAAACTCGTCTAAAAAAATCGACAAATCAGCTCACGATATTGACTGTACACGTGCCTTTCAGCGTATGCTAGTTCAGCAAATTTTTTAAAGGAGTTTGTTCTGAACGCTTTTAAAATGACTGTCTGACTTGGGCTGCTATGGGCACGGGGATATTCTTCCTGCCAATTCAAAGGTCAGGGGAAAGAAAACATAACACGGAACTATGTACTAAATGCATACCCATACCTGCCAAGTTTTATGATTTTATTGTAAATTGCCCGTTCCAGTGCTTTCTTACAGTTATCGTATTAACAACAATATTTGTACAATTTTCCAAATCCCATATAAAAACAAAAAAATTGTAGAATTGTTTTTTGCCCGAGCTGCACCTCGCCAGTTTACAAGTCGGTGTTGGTAACACTGGTACTTCGACTTGTATGCTAGAGACCTGGCTTCCTTCCTACGTTATAGGTATAGCCGTAACATCCATCCATCTACCCAAATACAAAATAACTGCGTTGAAATCTCCCTTTGTTGTGGAAACGTTGGTTGTGAAGCACATGCGTGCGTTATTATTTTTCAACTTTAAACGCATGATCCCATGAAACCAGTACTACATACAGATGTCGGGGAAAAACACTTTCAAGTGTTAATTCCCAGCCTATTCGACCAACTACATTTATCAAGGCGTCGCGCAAGGACGAAGGTAGGCATTTTGTAGTCTGCCGCTCTTGATGTCAACTATTCGCTATGCTGGTCGCTAGGACATTCTGTATGTCATCCTGAATACAAAAAGCCCAGGACTCTGTAAAACTAGTTAAAACCAGAAGCAGGAGATGCAGCGATCAGCGAGATCCCGACACTTCTGGAGCAGAATGCCTTTAGCCGGCTGATTAGCAACTGCATTACCATTCACAGCGGCCCCTGATTACACCGGAGACCTCTTCCGGAAAATGTTTCCCAGGCTCAAAGGAAGCCTGAGTGAAGCACGCTTGAACCAAGACAGCTGTAACAGTGAAATGGCTGAAAAGAGGTTAGCGATGGTAGCAGTTTAAGGTGCGTGCCGTTCTCTGTAGCAACTGACGGGAGCAATGACGTTGGCAACGATGCCCATGCTTTATCCCATCGTAGTCATGCTTTGCAACAGGAGGATTCGCATCTGCCTTCTCGCGATGCCTGCTCCTCGAGCGACCCCACGGACATAACGTTGGCGCGCTTGTTGTGGAGACTTAAAAGAGCAAGAACATTCCCTGTCGGAACTGCTATGTGGCATGGCGTCCGGTCGCTCAGTCATGGGTGGATCCAAGAACAATGTTGCTGCTGTCGTCAAGGAGAGTCACCGGGGCATTTTGCCATCATTGGATGTTGCTGCCATTTAATCAATATGGCTGCAGAAGAAGGCTCAAAGTGCCTCACAGTAAGTGTGGATGAGGATCAAGTTAATGTTTACCAGTGTTGCGGAGTTGCCACTCCGGAGTTGGAATGATTCGAATAATTCAACATTTTCAAGCGACCCGGAACGAATACCGGAATGGCGGCAACGTCAAAGGAAATGGAAGGGGAATGGAATTAGAGGCCTTTACCCAAAATAAGAAAATTTAAAAAAAAAAGCCCTTTTTTTTTTTATAACGTTTACGATTTAGCTTAATTGAGCCAGTCGGAGAGTCGATAGCTCAGAAATAAAATGAGCAGGAAACGGCCCCAGCCCGCGTGGGGCCTAAGAGAACCTCTGTAAAAAATGGAATACAAAAACAAGCATCAGGGCAAAGAGCCCAAAGAGTAGCCCTATATTTCTTCTCCTCTTTATCTACCATGTATGTACTATCAAAAACAATATGAGCGTGAGCAGCACTCTGCGTGTCACGCTACCTTAGATGCCGCCCTGCAGCACCATTGTCAGGATTTTGCGGCATGCATGTAAAAATCCTATTTGCTGTTCGCTTTATTATTAACCCCCGTCAAGTAAATCTGCCTGCATGCGTAGTGGCCTTCATGCTATCGTCTGCCATCGCTAGAGTAATATTCCCGTCGCAACTCAAAGAAACGACTTAACACTGATTCCTATGCGATAATGCAATGCCCACAGTTGATACGTGCTAAGTAGCTGGCTCTTTCATGGGTAAATTCACCCAGCGGTAACAGGCAGATACCTTCAAGAAATATCCGCAAAGCTTAGCGTTTATCCCCGGTAGGCCGGAAAAGATTCAGTTAGGCAGAAAAATGGCTACAGAGTTCTGACGAAGAGCGGGTCAACATAGTTGAGCTGTCCCTCGAACTACTCTCAGAAAACTATCAACAGTACAGGCCGCTGAAAATAAACGAACAGAATATTACAAGCATATAGGGATAGCGAGAAGGATCAAAGATACACCCCACCGATGTCAACCAGCAACAGCAGCCGAAGGGGACCACCCTATCATCGCGGCAATTTCATAGACCCGTTCCAGTCGGCCTGG
>JAZHYW010043339.1:0-34905 GCA_037355805.1 Ixodes ricinus
ATTTATTTATTTATTTATTTATTTGATACGTGCCCACAAACAGCATGACGCCTTCAGCGTGGTGCACAAAAGGAAACGAAGCAAAGAAAGTATGTGAAAATAGGTAAAAAAAGCGAAGAAGAAAAGAAAGAAGAAGAAAAAAGGAAAAAAGAGAAATTAACAAATATTATACATGACTGTGTAATACATGACTCTACAGCACAAAGAAGTACACTCAGGCTTTGGACAAATTTTTCACAGCTCGGGCAAAAGTATCATAACCATCAAAGATGCTCAGACCGGGTGCCTCAAGTGAGTTGTATACAAGTTGTGCTCTCTGGACAGGACTTTTGGGATTAACTGCAGGATAAAATAGTGGCGAGGAACGACATCGTGTGGGGACATGAAAACTGATTGAATATAGTAAATCGGCACAGTCAACAACACCATGGACAAGTTTGTGGAGAAAGCACAGATCGAGGAGTGTTCTTCTATCGCTCAGTTTGCTTAACCCAATGTGGTGAAGTATTCTATCGTACGAGTAATATACTCTTCTGAAAAGGTAACGATCGTAATAGATTCGAACAAATCTCATCTGTACTCGTTCCAAAGAAAGTGACAAGTAGTGAGGAACAGAGTTCCACACCACTGAACAGTACTCTAGACGAGAGCGCACGATAGCCCGAAAGAGTGACAAATAACAGCTAGGATTAGTGAACTCCTTCGAAATGCGTGTTATGAGACCAAGGGACTTCATTGCTTCATTGGCCGCTCTTTCAATGTGGTGTTTAAAACTCAGCGACTCATCAATGTACACCCCCAAGTCTCGGACTGTTGACACTTGAGCAATGGGATCACCATGCAGCTTATACAAAAATTGAACTTGCACCTGTCGACGAGAGTATGAAATCACATTTGTCTTTGCTGGGTTGATGCGAAGCCCATTTGCTGAACACCATGATGAGACGGTGTTAATGTCATGCTGTAGAAGAGAGCATTCATCAACTTTATCTATAGCTCGAAAGATCTTAATGTCATCAGCAAAGAGAAGCATTTCAGAGTGTTCCATGCGCTCAGCCAAATCATTAATAAAAATGAGAAACAACAGGGGGCCCAGGTTGCTCCCCTGAGGGACCCCAGAAGTTGATCTAAATTCGCGTGAAAAGCAACCAGAGACTCGTACAACATTTGTACGATTGGACAAATAACTTTCAAAAAGCATCAAGTATGACTTACATATTCCATAGTGATCCATTTTACGCAATAGCAACGAATGAGACACCATGTCAAACGCCTTTGACAAATCAAAGTAGACTGAATCAATTTGGCGTCTTGAATGTACTACGGGTATTACTTTGCCGAGAAAAGCACACAAGTTTGTCGCAGGTGAACGATGGGGAATAAAGCCATGTTGTTGAGTACACAGTTTCTGGGAGAAGTAAGAATATAGGCGGTTGTACAAAATAATCTCTAGTACCTTAGACAAGGAGGGAATCAGTGACACAGGGCGATAGTTGACCACAAGAGAGGGGTCGCCCGACTTAAATATGGGTGCGATAATCGAGCGCTTCCATAGGGTTGGGAAGATTCCTGATTCTATACAAAGATTGAAAATGTGTCTCAGTATAGGTGACAGCACTGGTCCGCAGCCCTTAACGATGAAGCTAGGAATGCCATCGTGGCCGCATGACTTTTTGGCCTTCATTTTCCGGAGTGCCTCATCGATCTCTGTCTCTGTAACCGGTGTTGCCGATAGGAAGTCTGCCTGTGACGCCTTTACTGCGTAGTTAGTGTTGCCAGTATTGGCAGCTAGGGAACCAGAGCTGAAGTGGTCTGCCAACAGGTTGGCAATTTCTGTTGGGTCAGTACATGCCTTGCCTGCCGTGTGGATGGTTGAAATGTTTGCCGTGCGCGCGCCGTAACTGTGCATGAACTTCCAGAACTGTTTTGGGTCACGCCTCAAAGAAATTTCTACCCTGTCAATATGAGCTTGCCTGTCTCGTTTCAACAGTTGTTTAGCTTGTCTTCTGAAATCACTGAACATTTTGTATGTCGATGGGCAGCCCGAAGCCTTGTAAAGGCGATGCAGGTGTGTCTTGTGTTCGAGACATCGTCGCAGCTCTTTAGAAAACCAGTTGGGATAGACAGATGGACGGGAAGTGAGTTTCGGGATGAACTTAGCCATTGCGTCCTGCAGTGCGTTAGTCAGTTTGGCCGTGGCTGATTCTGCAGAGTGGTCGTTAAGCACACCCGTCCAGTCATAGTCCCTCAGAAACCCGTAAAGGCCAAGGTAGTCCCCACGTTCAAATGAGAATCTAGTTTGAGCAGGAGGCATCTGCCTCATGGCTTTCATTGAAAACGTGACCTCTAGAGGAGGATGATAGCTGTCTACCCTTGCTAGTGGAGCAGGTGCCCTCTGGACATGGACATCAGTAGAAGAAGTTAGTACGAGGTCAAGAAACTTTCCCTGTTTGTTTGGGCAAGTGTTCTTTTGATAAAGTCCATGAAACATGATGAGGTCCAGCACACAAGATGCCTTTGGGCGTGAGACAGCAGCAACATCGAGAACACTTGCGGCTGCCCAGTCAATGCCAGGCAGGTTAAAATCTCCATAAATGTGAACACTATGTTTTGAAAAGTCTACAAGTTGCTCAAGGCTCTGAAAATGGTCTATGAATTTAGTGGAATCATAAAGAGGTGGAAAGTAATAATTTCCCAGTAAATAACTAGCGCCATTTCTGGCCGATATCTCAATCCAAACACTTTCCTCATAGAGCTCAAGATCAGCTCTACGGCGCACATTCAGCGAACTATCAACCGCGATCAGCACACCACCTCCTCTTTTTTGGTTAGTTAACGCGTAGTTGCGGTCACGGCGGAAGACCGTGTATCCAGGAGTGAAATATTGAGCAGATGCGCAGGAATCGTCCAGCCACGTTTCCGTGAGGCATAGAATGGGATAGTTGGCAGTGGCCACATTAGAGTAAAAGACATCGGCCTTCGTTCTTAGGCCACGGACATTTTGATAATAGAGGGTGCAATCCTCCATGCTCATTCGGGAGTGTCTTTCCGAAGCACATCTTGCCGTGTGTGCAGCGCTCCGAAGAATGGTCGATAGAGGCAGCCTTCGGGCCATACCTCTGGCGTGTTGATGCGACCAAAATGTTGCTCCTCGATCGCGATGTGAAACGACGCGTAGCTGGGATGCCGAGATGTCAGCTGAGTGCACGTCACGTCCACGCCGTTCAAGAGGTCGTGTAACGACGACATCAAGTCCGATGGCGTGGTGTCGGGAGCCAGGCGTGTCACGAAGAGCGCACGTTGACGCGGGGCTCGCACCACCGACGCGAGAGTCGACTGCGAGCTGGTACCACGACTGCGGCCACGACAACCAAAGTTCAGAGTCTTCACTATGCGCGATTCGTATCTGGTAAACCAAATAGCGCAGTGTCATTCTTAGCTTCAACATGCTGCATGACATGGGCGTCGGCAGGATTTTGTCTTGAGGGGGCAAACTGACAGTCCTTTTTGGGCAAATGCCAACTGTTCCTGCAAAATTTGTCAGTTGAAGTGCTGCCCCCTCGCAATGTGCTCGCCGATGCCTCGCCCAATAAAAACCTAAGATGGCGGAGTGCCGCGAAAAGGCCACGTGACCCTGCTGCGCCAATAAGTTCGAGTTCGTCTTCGTATTTCGGTGGGTATGCTCCATTTGCTGATTGGCTCTCAAATGTTTAGGAGATACTTTTAGGGGTGTGCGAATCGGTTCGAATCGAGAAGCGCTGCGTGCTACGTCATTCATAACTTTGCGACAGTGGAAGGAAAAGCCACGAGCAACCATCAGCTCTGCGCTATGCGCCGATTCAGCATCTGGGTACACCAGCTAGCGCAGTGTCATTCTTAGCTTCAACATGCTGCATGACATGGGCGTCGGGCAGGATTTTGGTCTTGAGGGGGGCAAACTGACAGCCCGTGTGGGCAGGTGCGCTCAAGGAGAGGGGGGGAGGTCCCACTGTAAAATACGAAAGAGCTAGATACAGCTGGCAAGATACACATATATTTTATGAAACAATTATTTTAAAAATTACAATGCATTAGTAATTTCAACGCAAGACAAATACATTTTTATAGATATGTAGAGGCTGCAGTAGAAAAAAATAAGGAATTTAGTCTATGACATGGCAAAATAACCAAACAGTCCACTTAGTTTATAATTATCTCGGAGATAAAAATAAAGCACAAAGATTTTATGGACAAGTATTGGCATCATATATGTACCGTACACAATGAAATAAAATAGCAAGACAGTGCATGTAAGTCACGCGCACACATAAAAAATTGTCGCAGCAACGAACAATATACCTTTTATTTCCATATTTAACAATATTTGACGTTTATACAAGTTTTTAAAAGCTACCCCAAGTTGGCCTATGCTCACATTTGTAAGTTTAATTTTATGCACGGAATTGTCTTCGCTCGTAATATTAATTTGAAGCATTTCCGGGTTGTGGTCCGTGGAAGACATCTGAAAGCTGCGTTAGCTCTGTTGGAGAGCTAGCACGGCAGGGCTACCGCCGGAGGGTTAGTTGCCATTGTAACTTTCCGTATTTCCTCGACGCGGGTTCCCTTAGCTTGCCATGCTCGCTTTGTCTCATTTCAGAACTAGAGTAAAATTTTAGCCCAATGGTTCTTATCTTTATATTGGTTTTTATATATCTGATCAGGCTCAGCTGTGCATGGATACTCTCACAGTTAAAGATGAGTTTGACGTACCTGTGAGAGTCGAGTTGAGGGCAAAGCGAATGTTCAGCTGGCTCTTTAAAGCCGGAGGATGCTCAGGAGTGACGGAGAGAGCAGGTACATCGTTAGATTGCAGGTCATGACACGGCTCTGAGGTCACGTGCTTCTTCGTTGCACAAGATGGATTGTCATGATCACTGTCAGCTTTCTGTTTAAAAAGCTTCTGATGTCCATTTTCACTCCTGACCCATTTCAACCCACGGTTATATTGTCACGAATTAAGGCGACGAGTAGGCGAAGAGTAAACTGAAATTAAAGGTTTAATGGGTGAACTTGTGCCAACCAAAAATAAGTAACGAAAGAGCGTCGAGGCAGCAGAGAAAGCAGGCGGCAACCGTGTTCCGTGTTTTGAAAAGCAGAAAAGCAGGCGGCAACCGTGTTTTGAAACCGTGTTCTCGTTGGGGTGCTTGGTGTGGCGGCAACCCAACGACTGCTCTTCCTAGGGAAGAGTGAGCCTTATATAGGCCCGTGCCCCCTGGCGGCGACCTCTCCCGCCCCCACGGTAATAGTGCGGTGGAGTCGGGAGGGGCCGTCGGCAGGGTTATCGTCAGTGGGTACCCACCCCACCCATCCCCCTTTATTGGTCAGCAACACTGTTGCCGCGAGGGCCTCAGTTACAGAGAATGTGCGTCCGTGTCCTCTTGTCAAGGCGTGGTACACCGCTTGGTTATCCGTCAGGACCCTTGTCTGGGGTGGTGCCAGGAGTAGAGCCAGGAGGACGGCCCACAGCTCGCGGCGGTAGATGGTGCCGATGGTAGAGGTGAGGACGGCGACATTGCCTTCGGGCAGGCAAATGCCCAGTCCAGAGGAACTAGCGTCCGCGAACACATCCCGCAGAACGGGCACAAAGTTGAAGGGCACCGCGGTGGGCAAGAAGGGGATCACACTCTCAAAAAGTTCTAACCAGGGGAGGGGGGGGGGATGCCTGTGGAGGCAGCCACATGAAGTGGGCGGATGGCATGGTAGTGCCCCGAGTGGAGCGAAAAATAAAAAGACCAAAAGCCAGCGGCTCGCTGGTACACTTTCTGCGTCTGGGGTTGGCGTAATGCCTGTAACACAAGAAGTAAATCGCGGCGACGAGTCGGCGTGTGGGCGATGGTTCCGGTTGAACCATCAAGAAGAAAGCCCAAAAACTTAACAGTTGGGGCAGCTTGAAACTGGGAGTCGGAGGGGTTGAGGCGAATGCCACAAGCGACGAGCTCACTTAAAAAAATATTCAAGCTGTTGTTCAAGAAAAAAGGGGTCCGAGTGGGCAAACAAAAAGTTGTCCAGATGGGACCAGGCCCAGAGGCCTCGGGCGCGGGCCTCGCGGGCAAGAGCTGTCGCTAGGGACTGCATAAAAAACGGCGCAGGGCGGATGCCAAAAGGGAGGACGCGGTAACGGTAATACTTTCCGTCTAAGCGGAAAGTGGTAAGTGGTCGTGCCGAAGGCGCCAGTTGGAAATGGTAAAAGGCGTCTCTTAAATCAAATTTAACAAAAAAGGGGTGCGCTGGAAGCGGACACGCCTTAAGGGCCATTGGCAAAGGGGGAGCTTAAACTTGGGGCAGGGCAGCGAAGAGGTTAAGTGGGAGCAGTCCAGCACAAAGCGGGAGGTACCGGATGTTTTTGGCACAATTTGTATCGGTGACAGATACGGTCCTCTGACTGTCTCCTCAATGATGCCTGCGTTAAGCATTGACTCAACCGCTTGGCGCAACACTGGAAGTTGCGACGAGTAGGGGGGTCGACCGTTGAAAACTGAGTTCTTTCGTGAGAAAAAATTTAGAGCCGCTGGGTCAAAGGGTGGGTTATACCCGAAGGTATGGGCCACACGATCCCAGTCAACCTGGGGAAGCGGCTCACTTGGTCTCACTGGGGGATGAGGGGGCTGAAGCGGGAAGGCCGCTGGACGCCTGCTGTCGTCCTCGGAAGCTGCCTCGTCATCTTGCATGGTCCTGAGGTTCGTTGCGCTGCAACCACTGGAGAATCCTTAGGGCTGCGTCGGCAAGACTGTCGTCATCGTCCGGGGGGTGTCCTGCGTGTGGTCGTCGGAGTCCTGGGAAGGCCAGGAGTCGGTCCATTGCAGGTAGTTCGTCCTCCGGACTCTTGGTCGGAGGGGGAACCTGGGGGTGGTGCAGGAGAGGTCCGGGGAAGGTCCGGGTTGTTGCAGCACAGGGTACTGGAAGGTGGGAAGGCCAACTTCGCGTAAGGCCTGGGCGAGTATGTCCTCAGGGAGGAGGACGTCTTGGACCAGGGCCAGTGTCGGTACTCCGTCGACCACGACGGCAGTTGGTTGCGCGGCACTTAAAACAACGTCGAGGACACGGGGAAGGCCCGCGGAGGAGGCCTCGACGGCGTCCAAAGTTGCCAACACTCGGGCGGCACATCGAAAGTTGGTGGAAGTGGAAAGGGTTCACTTCTTTTTGGGGGCGCCTTCTTGGGGGACTTTGGGGCCTGCTGGGACCTGGTGGCAGGTCTAGAAGTCCTGCACGGACTGACGGAACGGTCTGGGGAGGCCCCTCTTGCTGCTGCCACACGCCGGGGTGCTGGTGGTCCGAGTAGGTAGGTGGCGGATGGATCGGCATAGCCGTCCAAGGCCGCTCCCCAGCCGGAGAGGGCCACGTGGTAGCAACAAGCAGACGCGATCGAAAATTCGGAGTTTAGATCGCGCCGGCAGTCCAAGGCATCGGCAGTCCCATACATCGATGAACAGCTCGAGGAGCTGGAGTTCTTGGATTTCTCGGCGTCCAATGTGTTGGCTGTGTCTTGCGACTTGTTGGACGAAGATGAAAGCCTCCGCCACATCTCTCCGCGACGGAGGGTCGGCGACTGTAAAAACTCGCTGTCGGGAGGGATTGGCAGCGCCAGGGTCGGAGTGGGCGGGGATGGAGGGCTGAGACCCAGGGTACGGCCCGGGGTCGTAGGGAGGCCTTGAAGGGGGGAGCTGGGCAGCGAAGCTGGGGCGTAGCCCGTGGCGGCGTGTTGGGTGTTGACGCTGGTCTGGAAGTCATGCCCGTGAAGTGGCGGCCAGGCGTTGGTGGTAGTGGCCCGGGTGAAGGGGGGCTGGGTGTCCTCCGTAAAGGAGGGGGCGAAGTTTCCTCCAGCAACTCCAACGGAGGTGGAGGGCTGTGTGGTGGGGACGGGCGGAGGCACTCCGGGGGTGGATTGCGGGTAAGGGCATCCGCAATGGTGGCCGCCATCTCGACGTTATTCTCACGTAATAACGAACGTAAGTCCCGCATAGAAGAGGCCCGGTCGTCGACGAGCACCTGCTCCAGTCTTTGAGAATGTTGATCAAACAACGTATTGAAATCAATGTGTTCCTGCAGGTCATCTTCCTCGGAACCGCCTCCACCAGCTGGTGGAACTTGCTTGGGAGGCATAAGGTGAACAGGGCGACAAGCTGCTCGGCACTTAGCCGTCGAACTGGAGGACGTGTCTCCCACACAGAAAGAGGTCTATCCTCGAACTTGAAACCGTGTTCTCGTTAGGGTGCTTGCACCCAACGAGTTGGGTGCAAGCACCTTTGCACCCCCCTGCTGACGCCCATGCCTCTCCACAACCCAGAACGCGCGTGTTGGTGGATTCGGAAAGCGAGCAAAGCACGTGTTAAATGCACAATCATTGAAGATGTCATCTGCCAGAAGCTTTTCAAGCACTATTACCGCAAGGAGAAAACCGGCTTAGTTTAAATCTTGAGCTAAAAAATAAAAGACGTTTACAAATTACAAATCTCTGTAATACGAAACTAGAGTGCAGCTCTCGAGGAGGAGGGAGGGTGTGGCTCTCTTTCTCCTCCTCATTATCCTCTTCTTTTATGCTCCTCTTTCTTCCTCCTCCTGCCTCTAAATTTGTTCATGGGTGACACGAAGTCGGGACGTCATTTTCCCCGCTAGATTTGGTGGGAAAACTGAATTGGTGTTGAGACCACGTGACGTCAATTTCCCCACTAAATTTAAAAGGGAATCCGCTAAATTTAGCGGCAAAGTTTATCTGCTAGCAATTTAGCGGGAAAATTTCCCCCGCCAACTTTATCGAGGAAACGTCCTATAACACAACGCGCGATTACGCCGACGGCGACGCTGCTCAACCCGGAAACGGGCGCCGAGAGAGCTGTGCTCTAAAACATGTTTTTTTTTTGTGTGTGTGAGGCTTGTAAACATATTAGGAGCTTGAGAAAATCAGCCATCAGCGTTAAGTCCCAATCAGTCAAAAACACGCACCTGATAACGCCACACCGCCGGCTCCTTCCGCACCGAAAAGTCTGTCTGCTATGGTGCACAGTGTCACCATATCGTCTCATGAATGGGCGCATACGGGAACGCTGCGTCTAAAGCCAGCAGCCGCCGACGCCCATTTCTTTAATGTCTACTAAGGTTAACGCGGCGAAGCAACAGACGAGGCCGAACGTGCGGTGGTCGACGCTGAGCGGGAGCGGACGCCTGGCGAATCCTTGGCAGTTTCGACGAGGTTTGCTGCAAGATCGGGCCTGAGATTAGGGCCCATTCGTAGATCGTTCCCAAGAGCTTTGCCTGTGTCGTCGCGTTGAGCATGGCATTGAGCGCGGTACCTGCAGGGGCCCGCGATCCGCAGCCTACGATCTACGAAAAGTTCCTATTAGGCAGTTTTCATACATCATCACCTGTGATTTTATGGAACAAGCTCCCGCTCCTACCACTCCGATAGCAAAGCAAAGCTCTTCGGAAAGATCTACGAAAATCTCTCTGTTGTAATTCCGCTTCCCCAAGCGGAGCGCAGCGAGGGGTGATTGCGCGCAGTGGAATCTCTGTGGAAGCATAGCTTGGAGCCCCAGCTATCGGTGCCGCGTTGATATAAGGGTTCTTTCGTAGATCATAAACTATGGATAGCGGGCCCTGCGCACGCGTGCTCAATCCGCACTCAAAGGGGACGAAACACCAGAGCTCTGCGCCAGCTTAGCGTGGAGCTCCGGCGAACCATCAACTAAAAGTCCCTATAGGGACTTTTTCTAGATCGTAAGCTGTGAATTGCGAGCCCAGTTGGCGTGTGCTTAATCCGAGCTAAAAGGGACGGCACGAGCTCCCGGCGAACTTGATCATAAGCTGCGGATTACGGGCCTCTATAGACGCGTGCGCAACACGTTAGAAATCGTAATCCGATACGCCGTGCAGAGGCTTGCAGCTGTCAAAGATGTATCTCTGTCTCACCTTTAAAATTCTGAGCCCGCACGTTCGGAGCAATTTTCATCTCGCGTGCGGTGATTTTACGCGGTGATTTCCTCATCAACATCTGGGGAATATGCTAACTCTCACGTACTGCTACGCAACAATTACGTTAAATTAATGAGAGTATAGAATATATTATGCCTCAGCTGCCCAGATTTCAAGTGCAGGTATGATGACTGTACTGCCTCGCTTGCAAGCAAATTTAAAATTCTCAAACAAGAGCAGGTACACCTACCTGAACAACCATCACAGGCAGTGCATTCGCGAGGTTCCCTTGCAAGATTCTGGACTTTTTCAGCTGCCTTGCTTTGAAAAGATACAGGACACTAACGCGAACGAATGGATACAGTGGTGGCCTTACTCAGGCAATATTGAACACAGGAACTAACTTATCTCGTGGGAGCGCTATAATGACTGTGAGGCCGATCCAGCGGCTTCGTGACATACACGCTAAAAGATTTGCACCCTCCGGGTAGAAATCAACATGTCTCAGGGCTAAGAAACACATCTGGACTACTGGTGAACACCACAAAAATAGGATGCTGGCGATCTTAGCAGCCCTCTAAAGATATATGTAGAAACAAAGTTAATTTACAAGCAACAAACACATCGCGGAGTTCTAACACCCACAGAAAAGGACAAGACAGAGGCAGTGAATCATGCACTGAGAGAGGAATCACAACCATGTTCACTGCTCCTGTTAAACTCGTTAGTTATTGGTGGGCTCCGTGTTTTCGGATAAATCCGAAAAACTCCGAAAAACACCCGCCGGTAAAATTTTGGCCAATTCGGATTTATCCGATAAACTCCGAATGTTTATGTGCCAATGCCACCCCCCCGCAAAAAAAAAAAAAAGTAAAGATTTTTTTTTAATATGATCATCAGGGAGTTAATGGTTCTGGGAAAATGGCATCATAATTATCTTTCAAATCTCAGACCGTCGTCAAAAGTGGTCTTGCCGCTTGTCTCGTCGAGGTTGATTCAGGGCAACAGGTTATTGTACATTCGGGTCACGACAAAAGCCACTCTTTTGGTTTCCAGTTTGAGCCATGCGATATGTGATTTAGAGAAAGGAGAAGGTATGTTTCTGTAACAGTGAAAGCTATGGACCATAGAGATTGTATAAAATAGAGGAAAGAAAGAGTTGAAACTCTCTATTACATCCTTAACCACTCCACCTCGCGCGGCCGCGGGCTAGATTGATGGAATAGGATGGGATGACTACGAACTTCGTAACGACTGCCCCCGGGAGTTTATTGATTTTAAGGTATCGACGTTTATCGAAGCAACACTTGTGTGCGACGTTTGTCGTGGGACAAATTAATATTGCCAATGGCAATGGCACGAACGTCAAATTCAACTGAAGAAATTTTAATCGATACAAGCGCGTTTTATTTTTTATCTGGCATACGTCTACATCCGGTTATTATTTACATATTTATTTTCAACAGGAAACACTGCGAAATTATACTCCGAATATCGGAGAATGGGGAATCAAACAAATATAAACTCCGATAAACTCCGAATCTTCGGCAAAAAATAAACTCCGAAAAACACCCTCCGAATTTGACAAAAAATAAACTCCGAAAACACGGAGCCCTAGTTATTGGACATGACGATTTCGACAGTCAGATATGCCCGTCGTGCGGGTATATATGCGGAATGGTAAAGTAAAAGTCGTCTACAAATCTCAGTAATGCAAAATTCGAGCGCAGCTTTTGAGGCTGATGATCGTCGCAATGCACACTCCTGCAGCACATTATTCCTTACCCATTATAGCGTTTCCATCGCTGCCCCGTTGTCTTCTTCGACGTGGACGGGCGTTCACCATCGCTATTTTCGTCCTCTTCAGACCTCAGGGTATTAAGTGGAGCCGAAAATGGAGTGTCTACCACAGTGTCATCGTCACTGTCCGAAAGATCAATATCGGACTAGGCCGTTTCAGTGATTCGTTCAAGGGTTCTTTCGGCCGCTCTCATCACTGACGCGTGGCCTTTTTTCTAAATGAAAAAGAATTCCATTTTATCCACCAACCTAGCAGCAATCAAAAGCAAGCACGTTGTGTTCACACTGCTGCGTGCCACGCAATTCACACAAAACAACTTGGTTGAGTTCCGACATCCAATATTTTGGACATGTCAAAAATCGCACTGTGTGGGCAAAAGAAAGGCCTTTGAGCTGAAATATTTAGCCGTGTGTGCCAAAGAAAAAAAAACATTCTAACTTTGGCACAGTTTTCTTCAAGAAAGAGATGTCCCTCGTTTACCTTTACACACTTGGACCCCACTTGGACATAAAGTGGACAGACTTGACAAAATGCATGCTAACTTGGACCTGTGTGAAGTATACATGGCTCCCTTGAAGCTTCAATCTCTCTCCCTGGTAGTACAAGTAGTCTACGTTAATGTTCTCATCAACTGCAGGCTTGGCCTCGCATCTGGAAGGGCACTTTATCTCTAGCAGGCGGATCTCCCCGTTTTCTTCCGCCGTGCCGTCGGGGCTGCAGGACAACCACGGCTGTGGGGTGCAGACAACAAGTCCAACTTGGATCACCTTGTGCTTCGCCGACGACTCGTACTCCCTCCAGGCTTCAGGTTCTTTTGCAGTACCATGAAGAACATGCAGCGCTCTTGAATGACCGCGGTGTCGCAAGGTCTTTGGCCAGGGTTTTGAAGTCTGCCGTCCGTATCCTGATCCGGTGAGCCTTGGAGCTGGCAGGAATTCTTACTGCCCTCTCACAATGCCACTGTGAGCAAGCACTCGTGTTTTTGCAGTGTCCTTGCACTCATCTTCGCTCACCATAACCTGAAGAAGGGTGTTACCACATACCTCTTCGCCTGAAATGTTGTGCGCACAAAACATTACCTCCGGTCCGAGTTGTGATAGAAGCCTGTCGAGACTTGTGAGGTTCTTCACTTGCGCCTCTTGCCGAAGCATAATGCCCGGAGGGCAGTTCAAGTCATTGGTAGAAGTTGGTACCGGTTGTCCCCGCAGTTTGCCATCTGGTAGTTTAGGTGCATACATCTTGGAAAACGGAACACCTTTATTGTAGATGCTCTGCTGCTTGGCTGATGGCCTCTTCCACACATTTGTGATAGACGTCTTTGTTGAAGTGTCCTCCCTGTTGACGTACGCCACAACTGCTGCTGCATACTTGCACTGACCGCATGTGCCACCTCTACAGGTGCAGTGAGCCTCCGTTATTCTCCTGCTGTCGTCCAGCTGATGACAAAAAGACATCATAGGTGTAAGACTACTTAATGGTCAGTCAAATTCATCGAACATTGACATTATGAGGATCATCAGCCCTACACCTTACCCTCCGTCGCCATTCCATTTCTTGCAACAAAAAATCATTTTCACAAAATGACAACAGAAGTGCGCAGGAATTTATTTTAGTTAGGGCGACCAAGGATTAGGAATGAGGTGAGTGAAACAACCATGGCTACAAATTCAGGCTCATTTCTCCCGCTAATGTTTGCCCCTTTCGCGAAAATAGAAAGTTTGAGGAGACAGTTTCTGCTACTGGTCGGACGCTCGATCCCATTTCAGCCAGCAGTGAATGATCCCACCTTATATCAAAGGCGAGGATGCATTTTGCAGTGGGTTTGGGTCCAGCGATGGATCGCAGTTATGGAAATGGTTTTCAAAAGTCCTCCAAAGCCTCACAGGTGCTGCCGAAGTTTCCTCAATAATTAAAGGTTGGAGGCTTTTGTGATTGTAGCAGTCGTTCATGAAATTTGTGTTATCACGGCTCTCTGGGTGCTCAATACAATAGAGCCAGCTACGACAAAGAGATGGCGTGCACAGAAACTACTTATAGAAAAGAGAAATAAAGGCAAGATAAGCAAAGAGATTGTTACACGGCAACGAGCACTGAAGGGAACTTACTTTGATTGTTATGGAGTAAACTTCTTGAGAGACGCTCGCCCGTCGCACACCCCTCGCATTTAGGACCGACGACGCTCGTCGATGCTCTCTCATTGACATCGAAGACGTCCCCACTTTTGTGCAGTTTTTTGCCCTTTTTTGTAGTGGAATCGCGAAATATGGAGTCAGCTAGGACGTCTTTAAATCCGGCTCGAAAAAACCAATCCTTTGACTGCGGAAGTTTGCGCCGCCATAGCGTCCTGGTGCAAGAAGCGTCTTCAGGCTGCTGGACAATTCTTGCAATGTAACACGGCTTCGCCGCTAGCGGCGCTACGTGCGTTTTTCAAAGCGCCCCCTATAGTTCCCGCACGGAGCTAATACCCAAAGGGCAAGATGTCTCGCGTCTTCTGATGTGCTAGTCTTGAGCCAATTTCTTTATCCACCGGCGAATTTCAGCTTGTATGGCAGCAAAACAACTTGAAATTTACAAAGCGTAGGTTTTCAAAATTGCTTCGAACAAGAACATAATTTAACCTTGCGTCCAATCTCAAACTTAGCTGCGGCAGGCGATCAACTTATTGTCTGTCATTTAGCAGATTACGTGCGGTGACTTGTTTCATTTCCATCTGCAAATGACGCGTCGTATCATACAAATCCAGTTCCTCACCCGCGCTAGCAGACAAACCGTCTACGAAACATGTCCAGCTGGCTCCGTGAGAGGTGAATTTGTTTTCGCTGTTACCAAAACCGGGCCCCATGTAAAACAATATGCTCCACCCCTTGGCTCACCTTGAAAGATCTCGGATGTATGACTTTAAGGTGTTAGTAGGATGACGAGATGACTTAATCGGTTTCCTCTCTATGGTGTCTGGTCCTGCAGAATCACGCCGTTTCGCTTATATCACTTATTTTTGTTTATTGAACTGTTTCGCCACCTCCACCAGCTGGCGAGCTAATTTTCGTTTCGCCCAATGCACGTAGTCGAAGCGATAGCTGTTTTCATCTCAAGAACCGTAGTAAAAAAAGTATGGCATCTCGCGGAGGATTACTAATTTCCCTTTTTATAAAGATAATTAAAGGGATTGTCCGGTCAAATTTTGTATTCGAGAAAACAAGTGAATATCATTGCTATTGCCTCGAGACCCATCGTATGTGCAATATCTGAATTTTATATGCCCCTCTGCATGAGCAATTGAATTTATACTGCTCCAATCGCACTCTAGCGTAAACGCTGCTTTCGGTGGCAACATTGGAGCTCTGACGTCACACAACACAAAGCGAGCATTTCTGTCTCGTCGTTTACGTGCGAATGAACGCCTCGGCGTGCTTCGTTTTTGTTGTGCTCGACTTGTTTCGTGGTTGGGTGAGATTTTTGTTGCGCGGTTGGGTGCCACAACCACCGGGCAGCACATGCGAGCCAAGACATGACGTTCCGCACTTTTCCGCGAGACGTGCAGTGACGAGCAAAATGGACCGTCGCCGTGCCTAGGGACCGGGTTCCTGTCAAGATCGAGATCCCGCTTATGCAGCAATCATCTCACAGAAGAGAGCTACGAGCTGAGCTCTAAGCGGACAGAAGGCTCGTAAGCTGAGGTGTGATGCTGTGCCAAGGATATTAAACTACGTCCATCCACTCCTGGCCCAAATCGGATCAATCAATTTGATTATGCAGCGAAACCGAACCCAACAGCTGGACCACCTGGAAACGATACCAGAAGTTGTATTTAGCATGCGTGCAGCCAAATTTTGTTTGACCCGCATGTGAAAATAGAGCGTAGCTACGATTCACCAAACTCGTCCAAGTCAAGTGACGACATGCATTTGAACGATTCGCCGTTTGCCTTCAATCCGCGGACATCGCCTCTGAGGGAACGACCCGCAGCCTCATCACCGATCCAGTGGATCCGCAGAAATGCGTACCCAGATGCCGCTTCGTGTACCTAGTTGCCGCTTCAGAGGCGAAATCTGCATCCTTAATTTGCTTTGCAAGCGCTCCTAGTTCGATCGGCGGCCCTCGCAGTTGTGTTTGCGCGAAACGACTTACGTTTGCTCGAAGCTTATGGCTGTTTTCGAGTAATATCCTGCTAAAGGCGTGACTTTTTTGCGCACGCTTGGGAACTGCAATAAAAGAACTGTATTTCAGTAGGGTACAGCCTTGGAGACTATATAATTTGAATCAAAATACAAGACATCCATCGACCAGCGCTTGTTATCCCGACCATCCGACAAACCTTTGCGTTTTGTGACGTCACACAGCAGCTACGGATGTCAGCCATTGACACTGGTGAAATTCGGGGTGCAGTTTCGTACGTGCGCTCATGAAAGGTTTAATTAATATTGGGAGATCATATATCAAAATAAAAATGACGTTTGTGTACATGAAGGCTCTCTCGACGTAAAGAGCGCAAAAACTTAAGTACTTCCGGTTTCGACCGGACAATCCCTTTAAGATATATGTAGGTGAATTTCAGACTAGATAAATGTTCTCTTATCAAGACGTACACGTTTCAAACGCCAAAAGCATCGCTTCTTCCTCCGTCAACAAAATCTCTTAAGAACTTCTTTGCGACGTATATGAACAATGCGCAAAACTTGCTCCTTTTTTTTTATGCGAAAACTGGTATAGTTGAAACGAGGCAAAAACCATGCCCAAATGATCGGGGCGACGGCGGCGGAGAGGGATAGGACAGCCTGTCCGGCAAAAGATACGGGGAACTGATGCTAGGTAGGAGTCGGCCAGCGAAGGGCCAGCGGCAACAGCAACGAGTCGGACACGCGCCACTGTTCATCGGTGGCTTAGGTGGTGCCAACCAAGAAACTGCAGGCATTCATCGTAGTCGGAGGAATGGTTGCGGCGGGCCAAGGTTCGAGTCACGCGGCGCTGCACACTTTCTAGGCGTTCAGTGAGGTGTATCTGATGAGGGCTCCGTATTGAAGAACAGTACTTTAGTCGAGGGAGTGTCAGAGCCGTGTGCAGTCTTCAGGGTCTCCCGTCCGAAATTCCGGGAAAATCTAGATGCAGGGGAATCCCAGTACCCTGCGAAACCTGCTCACCACCTTAGCCACATGGCAGCTGAAGCAGAGTAAGGGCGTGAGGATTGTTGTTACCATTTCGCTTTTTTCATTCGCCATTGCAGCCGTGGACTTGTGCCTCTCATCACAATCTCGTCTCGGTGAATTGTGTTTTTGGACTATACTAGCTTGGACGTCGTTGCCCCAGCTGTTCTTCCACCGCCGCGATGTGTTGCTAAGAAGTGCAGAAACTACTCGTCCATAACGCTGGAAAAGAAGGCAGCGATTCTGAAGCTAATAGAAAGTTGCCGAACGCAAACGGAGGCGTAACTTGAAACAAGGCACGCAGACGTAACTTGAAGGAAGGCACTATTTACGGCTTTTTTAAGCCCCCTTGGACGTAATAAAGGCAAGTTCTTTAATCTGCTGATTTTTGACACTGCTCTATTATTCGGATGTTTTTTCGGTCCCAGTCTGAAAAATCGGTCGGCAAGTGTAGTGGTATTAGTTTAATAAGTAAATAAATAAATAAAAATAATATGTCAACAAAGAATATGTTTCATTACCTGACTTTCATGGCAAAAGCGACCGACAGACACGCTAGAGTGACACGGGAAAATACAGGCAAATGGTGGTCACATGGTCATGTGACTTGTCAGTGCGGTCCCATCCACCTTGTTAGCACGCTGGAAACGAGGTGGTCTATTGGTCAAGCTGAACCTTTTGGGCTTGGAGTCGGCATGTCAAGAATTCACCTACACTTCTTTGGCATCGTACTGGAAGTATTGAGGATGATATTGTTTTGTGCTACATATCTGCTATTCATGAATCCAGCTCAGCAAACGGCACCAAGCGTTCTATATTCGAACTTGAACGCTAGGGGTCTTGCGCTAGCTTGCACTTTTGCATCAAAATCTTTAGTCACATGGCGGACAACGCATAAAGCTGAAGTTTTCAGGGCCTCTAAGAGCGTGTGCTTGGAGTCGCGAAGGAAGATCCATTGGTGGATTTCTAGGAAATGCGTTCGCATGACCCTTGGGCAATGCCACACACAATCTCCTTTAGGAAACACTATTGCTTGCAACTTTACTTTCCTGTTTTGGCTATTTCTTTTGCTTGCACCATTTTTCATGGCCTGTTTTTGGCTTTGTTAAGAAGCCAACATCAGCGTTTCGCAAAGGGGGTTGTGTGAGGTGTTTCCCAAGGGTTATGTTAACGCATTTCTGAAGGATCCAACTATAGATCTTCCTTTAATTTTGCCATACCAAGGAATACAAGCTCCGCACACCTGCAAGTTCAGATTCGCCCCAACATCTCTCGCCGCGCCGCTCGGCGCAAGATGCTCAAGCTCGGCCTTTTCTTTGTTTTTCCCCTGACTGAACCCGTCAGCTTTTCCTTGTAGTGTAGGTATAAAAACATTAAAAATGGAGAGAAAATGGTAGTCACATTATCATGCAACTATAATCCATCTGGTCATATGACCGTTGTCCATGGGTGGTCATGTGACCACTTCGAAATAGCGAACCAATTGTAGTCTGATGGTAATGTGACAATATGTGGGGTCACATGACTATTATGCATTGCCAGTGACCACACACAGCATGTGTTTGAATCAGCTCAACAAATTCTGTGCTTTCCGGTCTTTAAAAGCATGATCAAGACAGACGACATTTTTTAAATAAGTGCACTTAAATACATAGTTACAAAACTGGAAATGTTGAATGAGCAGATGTGCTCAGAAAGCACTGCAGCATAAAATCTAACATACAAACAGCAGTCATACAAACTCGCCTAGCAAGAGCCAGCACCTGCTCCTGGAGTCTCCGGGAGAGGCTCGTTTCAACCTGGAGTTCGTGCTCCAGGTTGACCACACTCTGCTTAGCAGTCTTCAACTTTTGAATTGCGGGGGCATGCTCCTCAAGTGTTAACCTGTCTGCACTCGCCTTGTGCTTTTTGTTGCTAGCCTGAGGCGCAGATGCTAAGTCTTCAACCTAAAAAAAAAAGAAAAGCAGGATGGTCACGGTGTTCACCACAGGAGTACATTGTGCCAAGCTCTGCATCCACTGGCATCTCAACCACTGCAGCCCACAGACATGTCATTCCGAAAAGCATACGAAAATGGTAAACGAATCACAATTAAAAGTTGCAATGTACAGCGATGCAAACATATTTGGAACTTGCGATCACGTGGCTTCCTTCGTGTGCGCGCTATCCTGGCAGAACCCGAAAGAAGGGCAGCAATTACGTCGGCCAGGCAACCTGCTCTTATCAACCTTTCAATATACTACCTGACATGTTTAGTGTATGCCGATGCTGTGTTCTTCAGACGAAGATGCAACATCATCCCCTCAGCTTTAAACGAGCTCCCTCCCCTGCTTGGGTTGTTCCACTGCTCGCCACGCCATGCAGTCGTTGTCTTCTGCTGCCACCTGGATAGCTCTCCCACAATGTAAGCCAAAGTTTGCACATTCCAAATAACTTTGTACACAGTTAGCAGGAACGCCGGAGCGCATGGCAGCGGGAACTATTGGAGCACCCTAATGGCCAGGCACGCAAGTTCCAGTGCATGTGCATTGAGCCTTCTGAGAGAATATGCCCCCGCCGGGGTCACCTGTGAACAGAGTGTCGAACCGGAACCGAACCGAAAACCGGGACGTAACCATTATTTTCAGCCGAACCGGAACTGAACCGAACCGAAATCTTTGCCGCCATCTTGGAACTGAACCGGAAAAAATATAACATAACCGGTTCAAAACAATTCACGGTAATATTTTTATTATTTTTTTATTGCGAAATGAGGATTTGAGAAGTAAAAGGGTGCAGCTGTATTTCTATGTATTGATCAAATTGCCATACACCGATTTGCAATGTATGTGAAATTATGGGTTTTCGTGGCGCTTTTGTATTGGCACTGCGATTAATCCTGTGTTACGTGGTCACGTGACGTCATGGTACCAAGACGTGCTGTCAAATAATGTCGCGTCACGTGGCCCCGTGACGTAGCCGCGTGACTCACCACGTGAAGTCGACTTAAATTGAGAACGCCTCTAGATCTATTAGCGTTGTTGATAGCGTCACGATACATGCCATCACGACTTCTCCTCGCTAGTCACGTGACACCATGACGTACTAGATTGTCGTGAGCCCGAGTCGACTGCTCTGGTTCTTTACAATCAGCGTCGCCAAACATTCGTGTTGGCTCGTGTTCAATCAAAGATGATACCCGAACTCTACCCAGCCGAAAATCCAGTCCACTTCCAGCTGGATTATGGAACTGGACATAAAGTGGTCCAGCTGGATTCCAGCTGGACCCAGCTGGAATCTAGCCGGACCCAGCTGGAATCCAGCTTGACCGCCTCATTTCCAGTTCCATAATCCAGCTGGAAGTGGACTGACTTTCGCCTGGGTAACAATGTCTAAAGCTCAACCCATGCTTTATTCTTTGCCAGCCGCATTGCATCACTGTGGTGAACACTGACGGTATACTATAATTAGCGTCAGATCACGTGGTGGAACAACTGTTTCTTTCCTCTATTTTTTCGCCATCCGCCATTGAGAGAAGAGGAAACCTAATGGGCGATTTTGCAAGTTATTGTCAGGGATCAGCTCTTAGCGGTGTTTACTGTAAATACAAAAATTGTTGCATGAACTATTTTACATGTATACATCATTGAGACACCCAAAGATATTTTCGTTGTTGCTGAACTTTCTCAGAAAGTTGTCCCCGATAATAGAAGCATCGAAAAGGATAAATATGGCCTATTAATCCGACGATGAACAGAACTGCACGTGTACTACAGGGGTACCTGAAAAGAAAGATTATTGTAGCCTCAAAGAGACAGCCGAACGTTGGCAGCCGCCTATATTCTCAATCTTGTTTAAACTTCGCAGTTTTTGGGTACAAAATTAAAGAAATAAAGAATTACTGTCAACAAATGACGCGAATATAATTGTCGAATTGGTACCCCCATACGGACGGACGAGGGAGTCCCTCAGAATTAAAAACCCCGCAGGGGGCACCTGTGAAAGCAGGTGTTTGGAGAGTGGCGTCTCCACGGACCCCGAGCCATGCGGGTTCGCCCGCCCACGTCTGGCTGTGCGTGGCTTTCCCGTGTCCGGGGAAAAGGGCATCCTGGTGGTTGAGTCGAGCCCGGGGTAGGTTTGGACCCTTCGGGGCCCCCGGGCGAGGCAATACACCACTTCGGCCCCCGCTTCCCGTAGACGGGAGTCCTGGCTTGGCCCGACCAGGATGATTCAGTCTAGTCGCCACTCCTTCCACTATCCCCTCCCTTCTTTCACCTTTGTCTTCTCCTTCTTTTCACCCTTCTCATTTCTCTTCTTTCCTTTTCAACTCCTTTGGCGGCAAGGGCTAACCTTGGGTGGTGACAGATACTCTCGTCCAGATCCACACTTGGTTATAGTTTCTGGGTAGCGCTAATAGAGTAATGCTTCCAGCAAAGCCATATTTGTTATGGGGTATTACCTATTCCCCCGTTGGGCTCCGTGGTGGGCGGCGCGCCACAGATTCCACACACCCTTTGCCTTTTTATGGCGCCCTCTCTTCTAAACCCCGAGCAGAGCGACCCCCCAAAAGGGTTCGCCCCGCTCCCCCTACTTTTGAAAAAGCCAAAGAACCCGACACCTTTTCACGTTTTCTTGTACTTCATGCTGCAAACGACAGTCTACCGTTGTCAAAGATGTCACCTTTCCTTGTCTCTAAGGTCCTAGAGCAGACGATCGGAAAGAATTACAAGGCAAAAAAACTTGCTGGGGACCTCCTTGTTGAGGTAGAAAATAAAACTCAAAGCACAGCATTACTCAAGTTGACAAGCTTAGGCGAACACCAAGTCTCTGTAACCCCGCACCGCACTTTGAATACTGTCGTTGTTCTCCTCACGCAGCAACCGGCGAGGAGGCAGCCTTCCTGCTGCACGGACGTCACCCTAGGACGAAGCTGGACATCGTAGATGGAGCCAAAGTCAGCCGGTTCAAGCCGGCAGAGATTGTTCGGATCAAACTGCCGGGTCACGTTTCAAAAGGCAGCACCAGCTACTCGGCGCCCAAGAAGGTGGTGAAGCACCAGGGAAAAGACGCGTACCTTCTCGAAGACGGCAGGGTATGGAACCGGCGGAGGCTCGTGAGGTCCAACGACAAGGCATCTCCGCAGGTTGCCCAGTACCCATGGTTTGAAGCATCATTAGCGACCTCATCATCACCAAGGGCACCACCGGCACCCAGGGTCGCGCCCCCACAGTCACCGCACGCGACATCGCAAGACGTGCCCGAGACACCGTTCCCAGTTGCAGGACAGTCACCTCGCACAGCAACATCGGAGAGAGCGGTACAGTCATCGGAGTCATCTGTCGCCCCATCAGGACTACGGAGATCTGCCAGGCAGACATCGAGGCCTCGAAGACTGGACGATTTTGTGTTATATTAAGTGTTCGTTGTTGTTTTATCTTGAATCTGTAAATATTTGTTTTCCTGACATTTTTCTTTTCTTGAGGGGGGAACTGTTGTGGCGGCGCCACTATCACAATGGTTATAAAAGAGCAAGCACGAATAAAGATAAGGTTGTTCGGCACCGGTACTGGAGAGTGTCACTTCGGCTGCGTCGGCAGCAACACAACAACCCTATGACGAGACGGACAGGAGATGCCAACCCGACACCCAGTCCTGACTTTTGAACTCCACTCTCTGCCTTCCACCGTGAAGGCAGGGTATCTAAACTGCAGAGTTCGCCCTTTCGTTCCGAACCCACAGCGATGCTTTCGTTGCCAGCGTTTTGGACATGGCTCCCGAAACTGCCGTGGCCGAGAAACTTGTGCGAAATGTAGTGCCACTGACCACGTCGCTGACATTTGTGAAAACGACCATAAATGTATAAACTGTGGCGGACCACACCCCGCATTTTCGCGCACATGTCCGAAATGGAAGGAAGAAAAAGAGATAATTACATTTAAGGTCAAACACAATCTTAGCTACCAAGACGCTAAAGAACAGCTTGCCTTCAAGGCAAGGGGTTCATATGCCGAGGCAGTGCGAAGGGGACCGCCACTGTCTAAGGCATCTGTGGAGACGCAGACTTCCCCGGAAGACCTGTCATCTCCACAAGGGTCCTTTTACGTACGTTCGAAGACGGTAGGCAACCCACCGCCTTCATGCTCCAATGAGGGTGTTGTGCCCTCTAAGGAGGGTACTGCACCCTCCAAGGAGCCAGACGTGCCGTCACCGGCACCAGCTGGCCCTTCTGGCCGGGGTCGAGGCATACGACACGGTCTGGCGTCACGGCATACTGCAAGATTTATTCGATCTCGGTTTCCGTGGCCGAATGTTGGGTGCTATACAGAGTTATCTGCAGCACCGTACTTTCCGCGTGAGGTTGGGAAAAACTCTCTCTAAGGAGTTTTTACAGGAAAATGGAGTCCCTCAGGGGGGTGTACTGAGTGTCACTCTTTTTATCGTCAAACTTAATTCCATTGGCCGTGCAATTCCTCCTTCGGTGCAATATTCTTTATATGTTGATGATCTCCAGATCTCCGTTTCATCCTGTAATTCCTCAATTTGTGAACGTCGCATCCAACTTGCGGTCAATAATTTGGTCAGATGGGCCGATACAAATGGTTTTAAATTTTCTCCCGAAAAAACAGCTTGTGTCAGCTTTTCTCGTCGACGTGGTGCTCTTCAGGAACCGTCTTTGAACATGTATGGTTCTCCTATTGTTGTAAAAAATGAACACAAGTTTTTGGGCCTTGTGTTCGATTCCAAGTTGACTTTTGTTTCACACATTAAGAGCTTAAAACTCAAGTGTCTTAAATCTCTGAACATCCTTAAGGTCTTGTCACATGTATCATGGGGCTCCGACCGACTGTGTCTGTTGCGTATCTATCGCTCAGTCATTCGCTCTCAGCTTGATTATGGTTGTATTGTCTATAACTCTGCTCGGGCATCAGTTCTAAAGATGTTAGATCCTATTCATCATCAGGGACTGCGATTGGCTACTGGTGCATTTCGCACCTCCCCAGTGCTTAGCCTTTGCGCGGAAGCAAACGAACTGTCCCTTGAGTATAGGAGGTTTTCCCTGGGTTTTATGTACTCTGTCAGGGTGCGCTCTGTCGCGGAGCACCCCGTTCGAGATAACATTGAGACTATCAAGTTCCAACGCACATTTCAAAACAAACCTTCCATAGTTCCCCCTTTTTCTATGAGGAATAATACTGCAGCACAATCTGTTGGAATGGATGTAAAGCCTCAATTAGCCCAGTACCCACCAGATATAGCTCCATGGAACAACTGCCACATACATTGCGACCTTACACTGACCAAGTACAACAAAAAGAATGTTCCACAGGAAGTCATAAGGCAGGACTTCTTTGAGCTTCAGACCAAATATCACGAGTATGCCAGTTTTTATACAGACGGGACAAAAAAGACTCAGTAGTAGGCTGTGCTATGGTGGGACCATCGGTAAATCAGGTAAAGAGAATCAATTCAACAGCCTCTATACTAACAGCAGAGCTTTATGGTTTGCTGCTGGCTGTTGATCACATAATCAAAAAACGACTTTCTCATGCTGTAATCTACACCGACTCCTTGAGCTCTCTGAAGGCAGTTGCATCAATGAACCGTGTAAAAAACCCACTGGTTTCTGAGTTAAAGTACAAGATTATCCTGGCTGCAAAGAAAAATCTCGACATAGTCCTATGCTGGGTTCCTAGCCATGTTGGCATTCCTGGAAATGAAGCGGCTGATTGCGCAGCCAGTTCTGCTAATGATAGAGAAATTGACACACACCAAATACCCTACAAAGATTACTACAACTCTCTGAAACGTTGCATCAAAGCAAAGTGGCAGCTGCAGTGGAACAATGCAACCGACAACAAACTACATGCAATCAAACCTTTTCTAGGCGAGTGGGAGAGTGCCCGACATCGGGAGCGCTTTTATGAAGTCGTACTCTGTAGGTTACGAATCGGTCATACTCGTCTCACACATGGACATCTCTTGAGCGACGAGGATGCCCCTGAATGTGTGCACTGTAACCTACCTCTAAGTATTATGCACATACTCATTGAATGCCCTATGTATGACCAATGCCGGTATAAACACTTCTCACTGCTTTATAAAGAACAGATCCCACTACACCTTGCCCTACTACTAGGTGACGAACCACTCATTCCATACAGTTGTGTTTTTAATTTCCTCACAGATATCGGCCTTCTACACCGACTGTGATTTTACTTTCTATCCTAAATTCATTGTCATATTGTTTACACTTATACACATTCATGCTCATGGTTTTATCATATATTTCGCTACTATAGCTCTTTCCTCTTCTTAAACCCGAATTGCAATAGTCTAAGCTTGGCGCAATATAGCCTTAGTTGCTGATGCGCCATAAACCCCAATCAATCAATCAATCAATCAATCAGAATTAAAAAGTATTTTCTGGAGAACATCGTAAAAAGAAAAGGGGGGGGGGGTCTAAAAAGATACTGTGGTGTAAAGTTTCCTCTGCTCCAGATCTTTGGCACAGACCAGACCGCGTGATCCTGCAAAGCTGTTTCTTTTGCAAAATAAGTCCTGCCAGAAAGCCCGTTTTCGTGGTGTCAAACATTCGCGCCGTTACTCGCAGACGCAGCATCAAGCAAGAATAATTTTTGTTTCTGAATACATAGGTTGCACTCGTGCCACTAAATAAGCTAATAATAAGAGGGGCGGCCGCCTAAAGTTGGAAAGGATTCTGTGCATGGAATGTTTGGGCGTTAAAAAAAAGGAGCGCCTTAAATGTTTTGAGTTTAATTGCCTCACTTTCAGTTTGTTAGAGCATTTTGGTTTTCAGATGGAAGATGACAGGAATGAGATGCAAGGATTATTCGAAAGCATCTGCGATCCCACATTTGCTCAATCAAATGAACTGCAAGACCCCGGTTTTGAATAACAGCAACAAGAACCGGAATTTAAAAAAACGGTGTATTGGCCAGATTTCACTCACCCCTTCAGACCAAAACAACCTATGTCCAGGTCATATAGTGGTAGACAGAAGGATAAAAAATTTTGAGGAATATGTGCACTTGAAGTTATACACAAGCCACATTCTCGGCCTTGTAATATTTTTAAGCAAATGGCTAAAATGAACCGATGAACTCGCTGCAAATCCATTTCATTTCGAGTTCTTTTTTAAATCTATTGCTGCAGTTTAGTACACATCCTAGTATGCTGTTGAATAGGCGTTATTCATATTCGCCCGCCATCTGTCGGATGTTGCGCCAACCTTCCTTCCGACGCCATCTTCGAGGCGACTGGCAAAGTGTCGTGGCAATTTGCGGCGCGTGAAAGCGACACGCAGCGTCCGCACGACTGCTCTGTTGTTCCGCTGCGTATTCAAAGAGGAAATAAAAGAAAAAAAAACAACCGATGTAAAGATTCGGATTGTATTGTATTCTTTCCAAGTTAAAGGTATTGTACCCAATGTTTAAATAGCCGTAGCGCTTTCCTGTACTATTCCTGCTCCTCATGGTACTTAAATGTAACGACAGCGAACATCTTTTTTTTTTTTTGTGATTTTTTTGGGAGCTTGACATTGGCTAGTATCGTAGCTTCGCTCGCGCAGAGCAATGGCGAGGTTCAGTCAACATCACTCGGATAGCGAAGAAAGGTAAAAAATGCAGACGAGCTGCTGAATGACATTCTATAGTAACCCTGAGACGTAGGAACCCTGGTCATCGTTTCAGTGGTGTCCTGGGAGGAGCATGCAGCCTCGAGTGCCTCGTAGACTGGCGGTGGCGCAAGTGGAGGAGCCGTTCCGCGGAAGGACCGTCTCCATCATCGACATAGCAGCCAAGGGGGCCTGCCTGGATCCCGTCTCTGCCGCAGTTGCGGCTCGCTCTTCCTCCATTGAGCCCATTTGCAGTCGCTGAGCCACGCGGAGAGGCTAACAGAGGTGGCTCTCTAGGCTGCCAATGTGCCGGCCTTGGTGCTGGCGCAAATGGAGCAGGACCCTCCGTTCGCAGCGGCCATCATGGCAAGGGCTCCCTGTCTCCGGGCAGGGATGGGTTCCATCGTCCTGCGCCACCTGCACTCGGCGGACCAGCGTGGACCACCGGAGGCTCAGGACCTCTTGGCCGGACCGGCCGTTGGGGCGGGTCCCCTACCTCTACCAACGGAGGACCTGGGCTTGATGGGTCTTGGCACCGACATGGTGCAGCTCCTGCACGAGGAAGAGGACGACCTCCTCTAACGTCCCGCAAAACAATACCGGAGGCTGTCGTTGTTTTTTGTTTTTAAGTGTTAGTAGGACATTTTGCTTTTATTTTTGGTCCTAACTAAGCCTTAAAGGGCCGCTGAACCGAACATTTCAGTGTCTATAATAAGTGGCTCACTATCTTTCCACGAGCCAGCAGCCTCCGGTGTGCGCGAGCGCACGCAACGAAATTGACGTCATCATATCCCCCATTTACGCTTTAGCATGAATATGGTGACGTCAATTTCATTGTGGGATATGATGACATCAATTTCGTTGCGTCGCACTGGCGGCTGCTGGCTCGTGGAAAGATTGTGCGCCACTTATTACAGACACTGAAATGTTTGGTTCGGCATCCCTTTAAGAAGGGGGAGTGTGGGAACCATGGGGTTCCCTATATCTCTATTTAGGCCTAGCTTCAAGCAGGCCGCGGGAGTCGTCGTCACCAATGGTGGCGGTTACTCGGATACAGGGAACCGTGGTCGTATTCCTCGAAGGGGACGGCTTTCCCTCACCCACATCGAGGGAAAGCCGCCCTTGGGAGTAATTGTAGACGCGACCCGTTTTTGGGCTGACCTATACTACGGGCCTGCCCAAGTGCGTCCATTTTCCTCGGGCTACATAAGCCAGCCACAACCAGTGGCTGGGGCTCTCAGCTGGGGGGAGGTAGGCTCGACGGAGCATTCATCGTTATTTTACAGCTGTGATCCTGTGATCCTGCAGTTACGGCAGCGCGGACGCCCCCTCCAGACAATACTGTCAATCAAGGCAGCGCCAACCTTTTTCCTCCTTTTTGTAACACCTACAGGCAAAGCGTGTTGCGCAAGACAAATAAACAGGTTGTTCGGTATTCCTGTGTTTGGTGTGGTCTCCCGTCCACCGGAGCCTAACGGCAGACAACAGACGGACGCAGCCGTAGCCGCCAGAGCAGCAGACTGCGGAGTGGGTGTTACCCCACAGCGATCAGCAAGGTAATTCGAAACCCACATTTTGCAACCGGCGAGTTTCGGAGTGGGTATTTGCGTCACTGAGGACTTTGGGGTAAACTAGAAGCCCACACTTCTTGGAACGAAAAAGAATCTCTGTTCTAGGAGCTAGGGACGAAGACTAGATTGACGCCTGATGAACTGCGTGAGGTGGAATCAATGAATGACTAACCATGCACCCCTCAAAAGAAACGTGAAAATCTGGCAATGGAGCTGCAAGGAGATGGGTCGGAATCGGGCAAGTCTCGCTCTTCGGTTGTCGCTTCAAACGGACCTGTGGTAATACTCCTGCAGGAACCTGTAAAAAAACCCGTAAAGATTAAGGATTATCGGATGGTCGGCAAAAACATATTTCACGACCCTCAACCCCTTACACGGGACATTTGCGGCCACCGAGAGGGACCTGGACGGGGGCACAGTGGAGTGTGGATACGTGGTGATTGTCCCGGTGAAGAAGGGGATCAGGGTATCCACATCGTGAATGTGTACGGCCGGCAAGGAACCTGTCGCCATCGTGAGGGACATCAATGCCCCGCACCCGGGATGGGAATACAAGTTCTTCATGCCGAAAAGCCGCAAACTCTTTGAAAAAATCAACCAAGCACGCCTACTGCATCTCGCGGGACACGACCAGCCTGCCAGAATGGGGACTAGCACGTGCAGAGATGCGTGACTGGACCTCACGTTGGTGAGGAACATGATGACCGCCGACTGGAGAACCTCGCAGAACATCTTGGGAGCGACCTCTGCATTCTCGAAATGACAAAGTACGCGGAGGGAACTGTAGAATATCTAGGGCGCGAGAACTCCGATCTAGATAAGGACAAAATCGGTGGTGGAATTCGAATACGAACTCGGGGCCATGAAAAGGGTCACGGCGCTGGGGCCGGAAATTACCACGACCAAACTACTCTATGATTTGTAAGACGGCGAACTTGGGAAGCTGGTTGATAATTTTAACGAGCACCACTGGGCTAGAGGGATGACACCAGCTTGCTGGGAAACCGCCGACAATCGCTTTATTCCCAAGCCCCAAAAAAGACATAGGTCTAGATAATCTTCGACCCATATCACTCGCATCATGCGCAAAGCTTTTGAGGTGGTCATAAACACGGCTCATGAGGTACCTGGAAAAGGAAGGGCTCATGCCCCATATTCAATTCGGATTTAGACCTCAAACTTCAACACAGGACATCCTCATGTGGATTTACAAAGATCTTTTGGAGAACCCTTCCAGGGGGCAAACACAATGTATTCTCACCCTTGATTTAAAGGGAGCTTTTATAATGTATCGCATGCCAGCTACTCGGAGGCCTGAACGAGATATACTGCAGGAAAAGAACATTTGATTACGTACAAAGTTTCCTAATGGACAAGAGGGCTACTATAATCCTAGGGAGCGTGAAATCCGATAGCTTTGAGCTAGGCTCAAGGAGGACGCCTCAAGGGGCTATTCTCTCCACGCTTCTTTTCAATTTGGCGCTGGGGTCTGTTCCCGGTGTGAAGCCCGCCATCTACGCCGACGACATCACCGTTTGGTGCCGGGAGGGGAGCAAAGAGGAAATTGAAAGACTACAGGTGGTTGCCAAAGTTGTAGAAGACTATGCTGAGGAGTGCCGACTTTAGTGTGCACCGGAGAAGTGTGAACTGCTTGTCTTCAAGAATCTTTATGAGTGTGCCAAATTTGGTGGGCGGGAAACTGGTCTCTAAGCCCACGGAGACACCTATCCTCGGCCAACTCATTCGACAAGGCGGGGGCAACAAGTCGACCATCGATAAACTTGATACCATGACTACCCAGGTCTGTGGCACGCTTAGGGGTATCAGGAATCGTAGGAGGGTATCGAGAAGAAAGAAGCATCACAACTCGTCCAGGCCTTCCTCATCTCTAGGATCAATTACGCTACACTGTACCTGGTCTTGAGTAAAGCGGAACGACAGAAAATTGATGTCCTGATTAGAAGAGCACACAAAAGTGTGCTGGGCCTTCCCAAATGGAGAGTGACCGAAAAATTACTAAAGTTAGGGGTACACAACACAATAGATGAGCCTCGCGAAGCAAACCTCGTGGCTCAGCTGAAGAGGTTGACGTCCACGCAGGGCCGGCATCTGCTCCAAAAGCGTCAGTGGGTGCTCCAAAACAATATTTTGCCTGCTACAGAACCTGCTCCAAAACGTCAAATGCCGCTTCCATCACTGTTAAAGTATTTGAACATGGCACCCTACACGACGCAGTATGCTCGATCGCCGTTCGTTTTCGAAATGCGGTTCTCGTCTGACAAAACTCTTGTGTTGGACCACTACTAATATGCTTATTAACAACGTGATGGCGTACCTACACTCTAAGAAAAAATGGAGGAAAAAGGTAGCAACAGCGCATTTTCCTCCCTTCTACTGACGCGCCCCAAGCGGACACGAGAAAGGGAGGAACGAGAAGTTTTCCTCCTTCTGCAGGCAGAAGGGAGAAAGCTTGCGCCCTCCCGACTCATCTTCTTTCGGTTTCGTTTTTCGAGCACGTCGCGCACGTTGTTTAATAAATGTTGTTGAGTTGATTGAGCTTCAGCGGCAGCGAAGGCCGCCTGTAATTCCGTCTTCTAGTCCAAACGTGCAGAACATTTCGGTTGCATTAACTCTTTAGAGCGCAGCTCTTAGGCGCCCGTTTCCGGCTTGAGCGCCGTCGGCGTCAGCCTAACCGGGCGGTGCGTTATGGGACGCTTGACGTCACTGATGACGTCATCAGAATGTCATCGTGACGTCACTGATGACGTCGTCGGCATCGTCATCAGTGACGTCACTGATGACGTCGTCGGCATCCGCATCGTCATCGTCACTGATGACGTCATCAGTGGCGTCATCGATGACAATGCTGATGACGTCATCAGTGACATCACTGATGACGTCATCAGTGACGTCACGCGTCCCATAATGCACTGCCCGGTTACGCCGACGGCCCCAGGTCATGTGACCCCCAAGGTGATGTGACCCCCCGTGGTCATGTGACCACCCAGGTCACGTGACCCCCTCTCCCCGGAGGTCACGTAACCTCCTCAGGTCATGTGACCCCCCCCCCTTCGAGGTCACTTTACCCACCCCCCCAGTACCCTTCCCTTCTCCTCCTCAAGAGCTGCACTCTAATTCGGCGTTACAGGGAGTTGTTAACGGCTTTCACTTTTTTTTACCACTAATTTTATCAAACGAGCGAACGAAGCCGCTAGAAACAGCGAAGTTCCGGAGCAGTGCCAGCAGCGCTACATACACTGGGTACGATGGCCGTCTCTGGATTGCGGGAATTACGCGGAACTACAGTAGCGGAACCACGCGGAACTGTGTCGACGTTTTCGACGTTGTGGAAATCGCAGGAACTGCATCCAAGGCAGGCAGGTTTTCCTGCGTGGGTGCCTTCCGTGCTGAGTCCGGTTCTGTTTTCCCGTGCCGAGTGCCAACCGGCGTTCAACGTGGTTCTGTATTTCTGCGGGTCAGCAACAAAGCAGCAACATCGTGATGGCAGTGTTGTGCGTAGTGAACAGAAGACTGGAATTATCGCCGATGTGACCGTGTGTTCGCGTATCAGCGGTGTAACAACAAGATGAAATGACGTAACTTGTCGGGCATTGATGCTGCTGGTCGGGCCGTGATCGGAGGGGGCGAGGTGTCGCAGGTTGATATTCCGCTTTACATTAAAGAGTTTAAGACCACTTGAGGAATTAGGTGCAGTCGATCGACGTGCGGATAGTCATGTTGGAACGCTAGTCTGAACGGTAAGCTCCTATCGTACAGTGGCCAATGTGACTGTCAGTCCCCGAGAGCGATTGCGCTCTGGGGAAAAGACTGAACAGTACGAAATTACGACGGAAAGTACGTATATTTACGGTGGAATTTTAGCATTAGAGAAAAAAAAAGAAAACAGATGAAATCGAAAGAAACAGGTGTAGCGTTAGGCCGCTGCTCGGGCCTACGACGCCAAAAAAAGACAGAGTGCCGCTCCGAAGGCCAAACCACCCAAACAACACACTGATGTTCTTAGGACATCCAAAGGACGTCCGTAACAAAACTGGTGTGCGTACTAGTGATGTCCCGAGGATCTCCTGGCAATCTCCTCATGGTGTCTAAATGTCACAGACTGGTAAGTCTTCAGGTTGTCCGCAGGACATCCCACAGGATTAACTCAGGATGGTGTCAGGATCCCTTATGGCCATCCTGAATGAATCCCACTGGATCATTCCAGGATGTTGTGATGCCTTTTGACGGACAATATCTAACATGCATACGTCACAGCTATATAATACCCCGAGTGAAGGCTTACATGGACATTTCCGTTGTGAGTACGACCCATTACGAATGCTTACACGAGATGCTACGTCGGTTGCTTAGCTATAGATACCCGTGTGGCATCTCGTCATCAGCATTTGTAATGCAGTCGGTCATGCTCGGAACACAAACGTCTAAATTAGCCTTCATTCTCGTGGGAAGCAAGCATGTAAAGATCAGCTGCATCGGAAAAGAAATTAAATATTTTATTGTGCACGACTTCCAAAAGGGGTTTAACCTACGCGTATATTTGAATTTCTGACTAAGTTGGCAATCTCTGCACACAATAAAAATTAAATCTGAAAAAGTAGTCTGCAACAAAAAAATTATCAATATTGTTAGTCTTTTTGGTTGGTGGCCTGGAGTCGCTCTTTTGCATGACGCAGCCAGCTGGCTACCACCTCTTCAGTTTTGCAGTACGTTGCACTGCCCACAGCTCCCTTGTTTACAACCTCTGAAAACAATATCCAGTAGAAATGAACATTAAGCATCTAAAGTTGAACTGTTTTTTTTTATTCATACAACCGGAATGTGAACACAATGCACAATTAAGAGTATGTGGCTCCGAGACAAAATAGCTGCGAAGTTTATCTGAGTTAAGAGAGGTATTTCATTGGCACTTGTAAAAAGCTAGAACTTGCAAGGCAAATATTTTTCACACAATTCTTACGGCACAGGATGTCGCAGCATACAAGGCCTGAAACTTCCTTTTGCCCTTAGCTCCCGCCCAGCTATACTGGACGGCTACTTCATCACTGAGCAGTTTTTTCAGTATTCTTTGTGTCCCGCCCCCGTGGTTTTTTCCTCCTAACTTTTGCATGCACTTTTTCTAAAATAAAGAAAAGCACATTGATGCATAAGCACGTCTATACATAGCTGCTTTTAAGCAGCTATTGTAAATGAAATTGTAAATGAAAATCAAGTATACCCACCAGACGTTCTTTTAGTGGTTGTGAGTTGCTCATTGAAGTTCTCGAACTCTTCTACATCCACAAAAGGTGCTTCGATGATATTGTCACGAATGACAACTGATGAGGCGATAATAACTGATGAAACTAAGCGTTTAATGGGGCGAACTTGTGCCCAAGAAAATGAAGAAGGAAACAAAAGATAACAGTAGAGCGTCGCGGGCGTCGAAGTCGGCGATACAACAGTGTCGAACGCTGGGGCGAAACTGAATCTGGCTCGCTACGCGAAGCCCCTTGTACACGCGTGAGCTTCTGGAATAATCGGCGCAGACAGTTCGACGCGTAGGATCATTCGCACCTCGAACAAGCACCCGGATTCTCGAATTTGCCAGAACACTAAAATGCAGGGATAAACAAAAGACACGTCGCTCCCAGGAATCAGACTCTCGCTTTCGAGTGGGAGGCAGGTACGATAACCGCAGGCCACGCCGCGCTGCCAACTTGGCCAGCTGCGCGTGCGGCAATATCCCCTTCAGAGTCGCGGATGATTTCATCTGCCTGTCACACCAGCAGGTTCAACTGAGTCGAATGTTGTGTCTGCTTCAAGCTGATGATGTGGAGCTTCCGGAGGACTTGCTTCTCAAACTCTGACAAAAAGAAAAAAGCTGAGCCATTAATAGCAGTTTGAAAAGGCAGAGCTTTTCAAATGTAAGAAAGGTGTACAAGCAACCAAGTTTGTTTATCAGGTACAAATGTGCTTTATGTGATCACATTTAGGATTTTAAGAGGAAATAACTCCTAATAGTTTTATTTCCAGCGTGAATATGTTGCAGCAAATAAAGCAGAGTTTTGTCAATGAATTTATCGATTTCTTTCTAGATCTGTAAGACACAACTTCTGTGTTAGAAGGCAAAGTAAGGCGTAATTAATAAGTTCAATGCAGCATAATGTAACAATACCTATTATTTAGACATTTAGAAACAAAAAGTAAAAAAAAGAATCCTGCATAAACATTCCAGCTGCCTACCACGCCTGCCCAGCCCCTTCAAGGGGCTTTCACGTTTCTTCCGTATATTCGGCTGGTTGCTGTTTGATTCTGGGACAGCTGAAAAACCAAAAGGTATGAAGAAAAGTTAACTTATTTTAAGCATGTTGGACCATGCACAAGGTGTACATTAAGCACCCTGCCGCACCCTGGACATGCTGAGAACTGGCCGATTGTACGGTTTCGGTATTTATTGAGTACTGTAACTGTTCTGCAGAGGGTGCAGACAAGCATTCACAGTAAATGGCGGGCACTTAGGCCTCTATCAGTTCTTTTTTTTGTTCAAGCGTATAATATTACGGTCAAGAGTTGTCCCATGATTAGAACAATGCAGCATTCAATAGCCTCAGTTGGAGCTCTATCATCAGACAGCTCCTGTATGTCCAGCAACACTACTAAAGCCCCGCCCCGCAGGGGGCAGCTGTGAAAGCAGGTGTTTGGAGAGTGGCGTCTCCACGGACCCCGAGCTCCGCAGGGGGCGCCTGCACCTTAGGTGCTAGGTGCTTGGTGAGTAGCGTCACCACGGACCCCAGCCACGTGGGCCACCATACCCGCACGCAGGGGGCACCTACT
>JAZHYW010043340.1:0-10208 GCA_037355805.1 Ixodes ricinus
AAGGGGGACTCCAGCGGTTTTTGGGGAAGCTACTTTTTGGTGCGATGGCGTTAAGGTAAGTGTCAGTAGGGGTGCTCCTCTCACGTGCGCTTTCTTGCTTTCTAGGGTGGAGTCATCCGGCCATTTTGTCCCACACTTTTATTTTCCTTTTTTGTTCAGACGCGCGTGAAAGAGCGTGTCCCTGCACGCGTCTGTAGCGCTGACTGTGCTATGGCGACATTTTGTTTTCGTCGATTTCTTTGTATTTTCCCTGTGAGCGCGTGCTGTCGGCATTGAGTACTACAAAGGGTGGCATCACCCTAAACAGAAGGACATTGAGGCACCCTAAGTGTCAGGTGAATGAGCATTCTTCAGTTTTAGAAGGCAGAACCGCCTATTAATCACGCAGGAATAAAATACGTGCGGACTCTTTTCTGTACTTGCGAGGACCAATGAAATTATCGTATGTTTGAAAATTTTGGCGGCCTTTCTTTCCCCGCTGCGTTGGAAACAACCGCAGCGGCAGACCAATCACAGGTCGAGGAGAACTGGTGGCGCGCGTTGCATGCCGGTCGTGCCAGTCGCGGGCCGGCTTCTCTCTGCGAACATGGCGTCGGTGGTGATCGTTGGCGTGGTCGGCGTGGTGGAAGCTCATCGTTCCGCGTAAAAGCGCTATCCTTGACTGTGAATTTTCGTCGTGTGTCGCTATGATAACCCAGCACGTACTAGAAGGGAAGATCCACCTACTCGTGCGGCGATGTCGTGGCGGCACTCTCAAGACAGCAGAAACGCCCGTGCCGTCGTGTTTGTTTACTTCGACTACAGTGGTGCTTTCTAAGCATTTGTGTCCTCGAACATCGCCCGGATTTCTTATTGGGCGCATTTCATGCGTGTGCTCAAGTTCAAGGTATTACTGGCGCGTACCGTATAAAGGATGCGAATTTTCACGCGTTTTCATCACCGGAGAAAAGTGATTAGTGTTAGCAATCCTGAACGCTCGCAACGTCTATCTGATCACGAAATCATATTTCTACGTTGCTATATCGCTGCTAAGATTGCATTGTCTTTTATAATCGTAGAAAAGGCGTGTGGCGATATTTGTACTATTGCAATGTCGTGTATTAGAGTCGTGATCGTCCAAGACGGCGTACTGCATCTTTTTTTTTTTTCATCCACTGTAGCCTGCAAGCCTATCAAGAAAAAATAATAATAAAGCTTTTGGCTATAGAAAACTGTCTGTCTATATTCTGTTACGGCATTGAGTAGCAGTGCGTCCCCTTTTAGAGGGGCCGCTGAAACAGCTGACGGCGGCGTATAGAAGCGGTCGCCGTGCTAACGACCCGCTGCGCTTGTTGTAGTGTGTACGCGCGGCGCTGAGCGGTCGTTCCGGTTGCAACGGACGCAGTCGTAAATACGCGCTCGTTGCACATGTCTGAACCAGCCTTCCCTCCGTCCTCCCGAGGCGAAAGTCAACGTGGCGACATCGCTTGACATCACGTACCAGAGGTAACGCTGCGATGTCAAACGTTGGTTTGGTTAGGACTTGCCCAAACCGCAAATCGAAGAACGCCCGAAAAGGTCTGCGTTTCGTCGTCCTCGGAACCCGAACATGACTCCGAAGCGCTGCTATCGTCCACATCGCATGTCGGAGTGGCGTCATAGGAAATCATCCCCAGGTCGGCTGTCCGCCGAAGAATTTCAACCTCTAACGGCGTCAGGTCCTCGAGCGTAGAGAACTCCGCCATGATCGAAGCTCGAATGACAAAGAGGTTCGGCCGATGCGGCTACCTCGGGATCACTGCGCGACGGAGCGTCGTCCAACGCCATTGGCCCGAGATCCTTTTGATAAGCGTGCGAGGACCAATGAGAGTGGTTTCGTTTTCGGATGGATCCGAGGTTTGGCGGCCTTCAATTACATTTTTATTAAAGAAATAATCACCGTATGACTATACTTTTTGGTTTTTAGGGATACTTAGGGCGTCTAAATTCAGCTGTCATCATCAAAACACGAACTCAAAAACCACTTGAGTGTCCCTTTAAGAATTTTTTTTTCATCCGACGAAACAAAATAAGTTACACAGTGCGAGGTCGTGTGAATAGTGAAAGTGAGGAGTGGGGTCATCCGTTTTTGGTCAGACACTTCTAAACACCCAGCGCAAAGTGGGCAAAATGGCAACCCGAATTGTGGCGGCACTGGTTCGTCCACTACGACAACGCTCCTGACCAAGCTGCGCTGAGTGTTCAACAGTTTTTGACAAAAACAACATAAACCCCCGTCCACCATCCTCCCTAGTTACTCGACCTCACCTCGTAGAACTTACGTTTTGTTTCCCCGCACGAAAAACATTTCGCAAGGGGAAAGTACGTGTTTTCCGATGCGGAAGAGGTGAAACCAAAAAATGGTGGAACTACTGAAAGGACGTCGAAAATCGACGCGTTTAACGGCTATTTTGAGCTTTGAAAGTAACGTCTCAACAAGTGCATTGCATCAGGCGGGAAGTACTTTAAAGGTGACTGGGATTTCAACTAGTCAAATTAAATACATGATTTTGTAAGAATAGTTTCCGGTTTCTTTGGGGTCCAGCCTCGTATACCTACACCTGAAAGGCGCAATCATTCGAACGAGGACCACCCCAGAAGATAAAAGAAAATTAGAAGTATGACGAATTTTTCTCGCCAATAATTTATACAAAATATGATCTCTTAGGGTTGGTGGAACGGTATCGGCAACTATGAAGTACTGCAAGAAGAGATAAGTATAGAAAAAAATCAGGCTCAGCAAGGAGGTTTCAACTGGGGGTGATGTCGCTTCTCCGCACTGCATCTTATTATTCTATTGAGTCTAGCCTATAGAAATTATATGTAAATACGGTGACAGAAAGTCTATTGCTAACGCGGCAAGGAAATTATATGACATTGTTATCGTTTGTACCCTACAGAGTTCGATTGAAAGGAAATCTTTAGAAAATCTCTCGAAAATTGTTGATACGACTCGACTTGATAGGAAGTTGAAAGGGTCGTTAAAATGTGGTTGAAATTTCTATAGACTGACTGAAGTTTTTTTTTTTTATATTGGAAATATTAAGGCGTACTCTTAGAATGCGGTCATTTGTAAATAGGGAATCAACTAGAAGTGCAAGTTCATCCGCTCTTTGCTCACCTCGTGCGTTTGTCTACCGCCAAATACGCCCAATCAAGACGCGAGAAGTGTGGATATATAATAAGCTATGCGTCCAGCGTTTCTTGGGCTGTCAGTGCACCGACGCGCGACTCTGACTGACGTCACGCAGATGCGGTGGCGCTGCCGTCGACACGGCGTCATTTTGACGCATGCGGACACGTATCACTAGACGTGGATCTGGTTCCCGCGCACGCGCATTGCGCACAGGTGGTGCGGGCACGTGCGAACTTGTCTGTAAACAGCGTGTCTAGGTCTGGCCTTATCGTCTGCCATGAAGAATGGTTTTGGCGGTGCGAAAGGAATCTGGTGAACGCTCGCTGTCATCGCGTGCTTAACCGCAAAGCACAGAAATACTCGATACGGACCTATAGTTCCTGCTGTATACAGTGTGTTGTTGACGGGCTCCCATGGAAAATCGGAAGGTCCCGTGCCTGAGTGACGTAATCCGTCAGCCAGGCATGTCTCGTCATGGTCCCTGAAACGCTGTTGTACGCCACGTGGTGCGACAGTTCGAGCCACGTACCTGCGAGGTCGTCCGCATCGAAGTGCCCGACGTCCAACCGGAGGCAGAACCTATCGGAGTCGTTGGTGAGGGACGTCCACACAGAAGGCTTGAGGGGACTGCCGTCGAAGAGACGACGGCGGATGTCCTGGTAGCGGTTCTCATAGAACCGGTACTCCCGGTCCAGCCTGGAGTACTGGTCGTTGAGCCGACTCCGCAGGTCTCCCAGGTCGTCCGACAGTCGACTGCTCGAGAAGATGGACGACATGCTGCTGTGCTTCTATGGTTTCGTTCAGATGATCTGGTGGCGTCGCGATTTTCTTTTAACCTTCGTTTCAAAGGTTTGCTGTTTTTTCTTCTGTTCGCCACAGATGGCAGCAGTTTGTTTGGCCCTTCCCACCTCCCAAGGAGATATTTTAGCCGGAGGCCGTCACAGGTACAACCAGGAGCGCGTCCCGCTCCCCTGACTTGCAAATGTTTTCCGTTGTGCTTTGAAACCTGCAAGAACCAAACGAGAAGACAAATCATGAAGGTGTAATTATTACTCCTGAAATAATCAAAACGGTAAATTTGACATACAAATTTTCTTGTCGATATGCTGATCATCTGACAATGCAATTGAAACGTTATACATATACATACTATCATGTCACTGTATAAACTGAGCGCCATAACTTCGCTCAGCTGCGACAACAACACGTCGGTGAAACGGCATTAGGTAAAATACAGTAGGCTCGTTCGATTCCCCTGTACATCTTACACCGGTGCAGAGAGGTTTAGATGTATTGTACTTCCGGTATGTGTATTGAGATGCGTCCGGAAGTACACCTCCTACACGTTTCTGCACTGGTGTGCAGGAGGAAACCGAACGAGTTCAGTGTAATCAAAGGCGCAGTCATCATAGGCCAGCAGAGACATACACATGCACCAGCAGAGTGCATGTGTGTGTCCCATTGCCTCTCTCTATCTTGTGTATTTCTTCCTTCATTCAGCTGGCAAATCTCACAATCATAGGCCGTATTCAGTGGCGGTCATAGCTGGATGCGCACCAGCTCAGTGCGTGTCGACGGCAACTTCCACGGTTTTCGCAACGTGTATTGCTCACCGTCAAGATAGAAGGTCTTAGCAGCCTATAATTGTGAACTCGTTTTGAGGTTGCGCAGTGAACAGCGCACTCAAATGTGGCGCCCCCTGACAGAGAGAAGGCGCACAATCCAACCTCGTCTTCTAAAATTGTTCAAATTTGGAATGGTAAATAAAATGCGGGCGCGAGTCAGTGCACGTTCCTCTCGTTGACTGTGCATAGAGTATTTGTAAACCAAAGGTGGCAAAAGAAGTATTCGGGCGGGGTTAAAATGAAACGTCCTCAGTACGGCCTCATAAAGGGTCCTATGGTAGTGTTATCATATAGCTAACATCACCAGAGCATGGGGCTATTGAAGTTTCAACTTATTTGCGAATGGGCGAAAAAAAAACCTTCACAAATCTTAGTTTTAAAAATTAAGACACACCGTGTGTTTTTCATTTTACAGTATTGTACACACATAAACGGACAACTCTTGTAGTATTCTCTGGTAATTGCTGTCAATAAATGAACATTTTAAGAACATTTATTATCACATGTGCAATTTGTTAAGAGCGTTTGAATTTCAGCGCAATGTTTTTTGACGAATGGAATCATTTTTATATACTGTGGAACATCAATTGACTCTACATCAAAATGGTATTTTTGTCTTTCTTATGGTAAAACTTTTGGCACTTCACTAATATCTTCAATGTTCCAAAATCTCTGACCCAAGTGAAATATATATATATATATAAAGTGAGCAACAACGTTGCTCACTTTTATACCAACGTAAGCACCAAGAGGCATGTAACATCGCACACAAAACAAGGTACGCCCAATGTCAAAAAGAAGTAATTTATAACATCCCATTAACATGTGGAAGGTGTTATATTAGGCAGCCAGGGCGCTGTATTAATGATAGAACAAGGGAACATGCCACATCTCTACGAAACTTGACAGCAGCAGGACACCTTGCAGCCCATTGTCGCGCATGCAAATGCGAGGCAACGTTGTCCAACGTAAACATCGTGGGGCGGCATGAAAATCAACTCGCCCGTGAACTACTAGAAGCCCTAGCCATCGAAGAAAAAGGCGAGGACTGTGTTAGTGCCCCTTCCGTTGCACTACACAACTCAGAGAAGATTTTCCTGCGGAGTGATATGAGTTCCAGGCAAAGGTAGAGGAAGAGGAAGATCGCTTAAAGACAGAAGAAAAGGGATGAGAACATTCCGAAAGCAGTAAGGTCATTGCGGAAAAGAAAATACTCAACTCAGAGAAGATTTTCCTGCGGAATGTTATGAGTTCCAGGGAAAGGTAGAAGATGAGGAAGATCGCTTAAAGAAGAAAGAACAAAGGGATGAGAACATTCCGACAGCAGAAAGGTCACTGTGTTAAATGAGAAGAAAAAGCGTTAAAGAAAGACATTCCGAATTAAGCGTAAAGAAATAGATAACCTAAATCAAGTGTAAAAATTAAGAAATCTTAGTTAGTGTAAAGAAAAAGAAAACTGAAATCAAGGATTAGAAGAAAAGGAAAAAGAGGCATCATTAAATGTTGCTAGTCCAGCGGTGCGAATGTTATATTTTTTTCTCTGTGTGTTTCTTATGTTCAGCTGGCTCCATTCACAAACGTTGGGAAGGTAAATACACACGGATAATATTCTCATTTTTGGTTAGAAAACTAAGTTTAATCCAAACTTAAGGCCCTTCGCGAAAAGCCACTTTTCGAAGAAACAATGAGAAGAAAGGAAAACACGAGGGAAGCTATACTAAGAACCAGCAGTGCAAAGTTCACTCACACCACATCTGCTTAAACAAGCTGTCATAACTCATTCAGCGCAACAAAATAATAAACAACAAAGGGAGACATTGAATGCTGCGCGTTGTAAATTAACTCCTTTGCGCAAAAAAAAAAAAAGCAAGCGTAAAACAAACAGAACGCAGTGACGTCATCGCAGCTCCGAGACGACGACACCACTCGCTAAACGCGCACGTTAGGAAAGGATGGAAGTTTGTCCAACTGCGTTCATACAGACCAATCACGTTATCGTAAGACTAGAAAAGAGTTCGCTGTCCTCCCCAAAAAGCATCAATACATCTGTGTTTATCCAGGTGAGCTGCTTCGAATCATTCCCAGCGTTCTGGCGCTGCAAGCGTGCTCTGCAACTGTATATGTTTGGCCGGGTCATGATGATTATGATGAAGCGTTAAATCGCGTAAAATTCAACAAAGGCCACAATATAAATTAGAAAAGTCTTTTGTAAAAACATACATTGTGCCAAGTGCCTACAACTGCGTATATAGACAGATCGGAAAAGAAAGACATTAGAGTGCGAAAGCCGCGCGGTGGAAGCTGCATGCCCTCCTCAGACCAATGGAACCGCCTCCCTTCCGTCACCTGGCTCCAGTTTCCGCACAGGAGTATGGACGGGGGCGCGGTTCACGTGGCGCAAGACAGGCGTATCACTGGTCCAAGTTCCAACGAGGACGTAGCTCACACTGCACAGTCAGCTTAGGGGTAGACGGAGTACAGCTGGCGTAGATAGTCAGCTTTTTTTTTCTGATTAGAGCCGGCGAACTGACTACGCCTAATGGATTCGTTTCATACGTCAAACATATCATGTTAGCAACGTTTTAACGCAGAATGTGTTTACCAGTCGAATTCCACGAGAAAACCGCCATGACGAACCGTTACGAAGGACTGTGACGTCACAGTTACGTGATATCGTGACGTTACGTGAAACCGGAACGTCGCAAAAAATCACGTGACTCTCTGACATCACGGTGTCACGTGTTATAATGACGCCAAGTCACATCAAGACGTCATGAGGTCACATGAATCTGTTACGCTACGTAACGTCATGATGTTTTGTGACAGCGTGATGTCACATGGCCCCATGACGTCGTGTGATGTCGCAGTCATTTGACCTGATGACCTAACATGAATTCGCACTAGCACTTCTCCAGCTCTTTCCCAACACATTTTGTGCTTCCCATTCTTTGTCAGCATGGTCAAGAGAGTGTAATCTTTTTAACGTTTACGCATACGTATATTTGTGACCAAGTTGTAATGCGGAATACTACTCTGGTCATTAAAAAGCAGACTTCGTTCTGTCGGCCGGCTAACTTTGGTGTTTAGCCCCAATGGTAAAAAATAGCTGCCTTGGGTATTAACGATCTCCCAGGATCCACAACCGCGGTAAAGCGAGACATCTGGAGTGCTTGCGTCGCCTCGGACACCAGCGCAAAAACCGCTAATAAAGAAAAAAAAAACTATATTCGCGTTACTTTTGTTTGTCATGCCAGCAAAGCACCGGGTACTTGTGAATAAAAAGGAGCGTGTTTTGAGCTCGCGTAAAGAAACTACGCCTTCCAGAAAGCTTGGAACTCTGTGGGAATGTGACGCGGCGCTAATAAAAATGCCAAGTCTGAGAACGTGACCCTACTGGATCAAAAGATACAACAGGAAAATGGAAATTTCTTTATAGGCCGACGTCCACCTAAGCATAATATCACCAAAACGATTAATTCCATTTAGCATTTATTTCAGTAAAAAAAAGTGAGCAAGGAAGACGAAATTTCTGTCTTCCTTGTTGACAAGTGTTTTTTACCGATATAAATCCCACATGCGTCCACAATGTCAGTTCTTGTACTGACGATAAAAAAAAAACACTTAAAAGAGAAACGTCGGCTCAAAAAAAAAATGAGAAAATTAACCTTTTATGTTTTGATTCAGGTTACATCATGTTCTCTGATGTTCGCGTTCTATCAGCAGCACTAGTGTCACATTCTCACAGTGTTTGAGTTCTCTGAGATGCGTAACTATATATTGCGATAACGCAACTATATCTTGCGATTTTACGTTCAATAAACTCAGTTGTAAGTCAGCGCTGCGTCCGTGTCTACTTCTTTGTCTATTCCCCGTCTTTTCGCGCTGTTTTTAATTCCGATGAGATGCGTAGTTTATGCACGCGGGCCGAAAAACACGGTTCAGTTTTCTCGGAAACACCCGTTATCTCGAAGTTTAGAGCGCTTCTCTATCGTGCCTGTCGGAAAACTCTTTCTAGGGTAAATGTCATAAACGAAAAGTTATTTTTTATGGCTGCGGGGTACAGTCAAACGCCGCTACAACGAACGCTTCTACTACGAAATAGCCTGTACAACGCTTTAATAGCCTGTACATCTGCTTTATCGGGGTCATTAAAGTGCGCGATGGACATAACGAGGTGACATGTATAACGAAGAATTATCGGTCCCACACGCTTCGTTATACAGGCGTTTGACTGTATTTCGGTGGGCCTAGGATTGCACACACATTATGGGTGATGTGTAATTTCGGTCAAAACCCTACTTGATATTGATCCTGACAAAATAATGCAAATTAAGAACTCTTTTTTTTTTTATCGGTCACTGGGGATTTTTACGATGACCCTTATTTGCGTCCACGACATCCTCTCATCCTAACATTCGGCGCTGCCAGTTAAATTTGAGTGCACGCATATTCGGCGTGATATGCTGCAATCATTGAGATACCCATAGCGTGGAGGGATTCGGTGAGCAGTCTACGAAGCGACAGCCCTATCTGCAAACTCGTAGGTCACCCTTCCACAAACTGGGACACATTAAAGCACTCCAACTCCTGCGGGTTTTGGGCGGAGACTTGCCAGCGAGGATCCGTGCAGGACTGCTCGATGCACGTTAAAGGCACCGGGTTGCCAAGCGTATACACTGCACTGGCCAGGGAAACCCATATTCCCATATTTCAAGTCAGACCGAATTCTCACATTCTAGATACACAAAAAACCTATATGACCTTGACTTTGACCACTACACTGCTGCGTATAACCGACGGGTAACTTGTAAAGGGAGTTTGAAACAAAGTTCAAAACACAAACTAACCTCTTCTCTTTTTTTTCCTTCATTCATTATGCTTCAAAACTTCAATACAATCAATGGACAGAAGCTATGGTCTTCACGTTCAGTCACTAGATAATTGCTTCTTTTTTTTTCTTATAAATCGCTGAGGTGCTGTGGCATTTTCAAACACGGGACCCAGGACGCACATCGCTCCACTGCCTCCAAGCGACACGACAATCATTGGAACGCGGAACAACCCCCCCCCCCCCCTTAGCGTCCTCCCCCTCTCCCGTCTACGAAAATTTCCTGCAAGCCCAATGTCAGATCGTGCAGAGCCGCACCTGCCGTCTACGATGCCACCTTCGTTAACCGCCCAATAAAAAATAAGCACAAAGCAAAGGACCCCCATCACGTCGCGCGGCGTCGAGGCCACGCCCACGTGAACGTATGCCCCCAGTGTCCACTGGCCTTTCATCTTACGACGAACCGCAACTTGACACTACGAGCCACCACATAGCCAATCCATAGCCCTCGGAGGTTGTCACGTGGCCCTCTGTTTTGGGCGAAGCGACCTGGGGAACGCCGATTCACATGACACGCTCCGAGTCACGGATTGGCCCGGGT
>JAZHYW010043341.1:0-11878 GCA_037355805.1 Ixodes ricinus
AAGGGGCGATGCAACAATTTTTGTACTTTCCGCAAATACCGCTTAAAACGGATCCCTGACGTTAATGACCTATGAAACACGCCTTCGTTTTTCACCCCACGCAATAGAAGTCCCAGAAAAAACTTAAGAAAAACGAGCAGCGTTCACCCCCTCAGCTCGCAGCCAGAACAAGCCGCCACGTGATCTGGAGTGGATTATATGCCGCCAATGTTGCTCATAGCCACGCGCTGGGGTTGGCAAAGCACAGGACACGCGCTGAGTTCCAGGCATTGTTATGGCTCGGCTATTGTCGTCGTTGCAGCGATTGGACACGGGCCACTACCCGAATGCTTCTCGAGCTAGTAATAGATCCTTTCCTAAATTCAGTGCCATCTGGTGGTTCGTATAGCAGTTTACGTTTTGCCATATCAATGGCGGAAATGAAATTGTATTGGCACCGTCACTTTCGCAAGTCAACGACACGCGAAGAATTGTTCACATGAGTTCTTTCTCGATCACTTTCAGTTCGATGGTGACCAAGAATGTGCAGTCAGAACAATGCTCCAACCCACACCGATGCCTCGAGAACATTCTACTGGGTAACAAGGAGACAGCAGGCTCTTTAATCGACCGGAAAATTCGGTTTCTTAACCTATCGCGCTACGATTTTGTGCAGCGTTGCCCACAGATGGTGCATTTTTTTCGTAAAATTTGCAAAGAACGAACTTACCTGAGGAAAAAGTAAAGAAAGAAAAGGCTTAGCTCCTATGGAAACGCAGCGACGCCACCAGTCTTCAAACAACACGGCGCCGTTTCGCACGGGAGACAAGAGATGGCGCAACGAACGCCGCCAACGAACGAGCATACGGCGCCGAGAGCCGGCACTTTAGCAGACGATCCTTTCGACTCAAAAGCGGCGCGGTAACGCCAAACTTTCGACAACAAAAACAGGCGCGGTAACAGCAAGGAACTGCAGTTCCTTGTCTGCTAAACACGATGGCTCTCGGCGTCGTCTGCTCGTTCGTTGGCGGCAGTTGGCGTCGCGACCGCTTGCGCCATCTCTTGTCTCCCGTGCGAAACGGCGCCGTGTTGTTTGCAGACCGGTGGCGTCGCTGCATTTCCATAGGAGCTAAGCCTTTTTCTTTCTTTACTTTTTTCTCAGGTAAGTTCGTTCTTTGCAAATTTTACAAAAAAAATGCACCATCTGTGGGCAACGCTGCACAAAGTCGTAGCGCGATAGGTTAAGAAACCGAATTTTCCGGTCGATTTAAAGAGCCTGCCGTCTCCTTGTTTCACCCAGTATACACCAAAGGGCTTTAAAGCCGATTGTGTGCCGTCGACAGATTGACTGAATCTGAGTTATCAGAAATTAACGCTTACGTAGCTCTTGTGTTCCATTCCTACGTTGCGTCGTACAAACCCCCCAATGTACAGGCCTCGCATCATTCACTTAGGAGCATCTTTAAACGTCTTCCTTTATCAGCAAGGAGGTTGTTTATCAGTCACTAGAAGGCCGCCATTGGTATGGCACAGATGCCGTTCCACAGATGATGATAGTGATCAAAGTGGCCAGACTGAATTTCGGAAAGGGTCTATTATCACGAGCCCAAATCGAGTGCCCACGCAATGCTCAGGTCCAATCTATGAACCGCATTCAAATATCGTCATATGAGTGTACTGCGATCCCCACGTTACGTCATCAAATTTTGCAAAGGAGAGATAGAATGAAAATGATCGATTTTGTCCTTGAAATTACACCGCAACAAAGAAGTTTCTTGGCCAGTGGCGTTGCGTGTGAGTATCCTTGAGTCCCAGGTGTGCCAGTAAGCTCGTGTAAAGAGAAAAACATTCCAATTGAGTATCGTTGCACCGCTCCTTTAAGGGGTGACTTCGCTTCATTTTCGTTTTTGAAAACAAAAGAGAAAACAATACAGTTCTTTTTGGTATCACCTAGGAAGACCACACGTCAAATACTACGACGTAGTTCTGTCTAAATGTTTCTTAAAAGGTCAGGCAAACTTTGGAACGCGCCAAGTGACCGAAGTCGGCAGACTCTTGCGGGCAAACCGAGGCGCGATCAGCAGCGCAGTCAAGGCTACGGCGTTGGCGTAGCCAACATTGAGCTAAACGTCATCAACATCGCCCCTTTCGCTTGTTTTTACCTCTCCGGGCACGCGTAACAGGCGACGTCAGCAACGTTTCCTCTCGGCGCTCAGCGGTGCCCACGCGATTGGCGTAACGCGCCTGCTAAGCGCGCTTCTTGCGAGCCGTCCGGCCGTCCCGCCGCTAGCGCAGTCTCCAGCGTGACAATCGTCGTCGTCGTGTTACAAGGGAGTTTTAGTATACCGTTTTTCCCCTCCGCTAGCCCTCCGCTACGAAGAAACCTCCACTGCGCCTGCGCGCCGATGGCCTTGGCTGTAGAGTTCCGCGTAGCGGAGGGGCGTAGCGGAGCGGGAAACACGGTTTACTAAAAATCGCTACAGTTCGTGATTATTAGCGAGTTTTAGTAGACCGTGTTTCCCCCTCCGCTAAGCCCCTCCGCTCCCCGGAACTCTACAGCCAAGGCTATCGGCGCGCAGGCGCAGTGGCGGTTTCTTCGTAGCGGAGGGCTAGCGGAGGGGGAAACACGGTCTACTAAAATTCCCTAATAGGGAGTTTTCGTAGATCGTTTCCGTTGTCCCGCAACGCTCTCGGCAACCAGCTACGCTAGCCGGAACTCTACAGTCAAGGCCATCGGCGTGCCGGCGCAGTAGCGGCTGCTTCGTTGCGGAGGGCTTAGCGGAGGGAGAAACACGGTCTACGAAAACTCCCTAATGTCTCTCCGGAGTTTCGTTCACACTACGCGCGCAGAATGATACCGCAGTTGTGCAGACGTCGTTGGATACCGTAGACGCCGAAACGTCGTGAAGACTGCGGAGCAGACGACACTTGCACCTGGCATCACGCCCGCTCCAATCCCGCCCGTCGTTGCTGTAGAGAATCACGTGACATCTCGTACCACGTTCTAAGCAATGTTTTTGGCGGCCCGAGGCCAGTGTTGCCCGACGGAGCCGAAGTTTCGGTTTCGATTTCTGCTCATGTTTAAAGTAAGATTTAACAAAATATACCCCATTTTTCGCGAGGCAAATGACTTAGTGTCTTTTATTAGTGATTTTAATGTGAAATCACTCATCATTTCAAATTTCCGGAATTGAGCGGAGTTGCATTTAAGACTCAAATATTTGCAATTCTGCGAAAGTCATTGTACTGTAATTATATTTATTGCTCTGGTCACGGACAACTTAAGAAACGCGGGGCGTAGCGCTCACCAAGCATTTTAAGAACAAACCGGGAAGCAAGGCTTCGAAATAGTATGCGTCTTTTAAAAGGGCACTGACACCCCCAAAATAATTTGTTAATTTACCAAACAATTTTTGAACCTAGAAACCGCGTATTTGCAGACAATAAAAAAGAAAGAAAAAAAACGTTTGAGGGAGTCGAATTTGAAGTTTCCGCGCTCCTCGCTGACGTCAAAAGTGGTCTGCGTTCTAAAGCATTTTTTTTCTGCTGCTCTTCAACCGGAAATGTCGTCATCGATCAGGCGCGATCGCTCTGGAATTTCGCTTCGCGCCGGCAATGCTTGCGGAAGCGGACGAAGCGTCAGTTGCAACATGCGACTGTTCTGCTAAGGCGTTTCAAAACACATTCAAAAGCGGTGCAGTTGAAGACGAAGGTCTGCAGACTTTAATGAGAGACCTGCGAGGTGACGTCTCGTTGGTGTTGTCTCAAGCACTGTCGCAGCACTGGCACATCCGAAAGTGCCCCTCAATACAAGCTTCCAAAGAATGAAGAGCAAAATAAAGCGCCCCTGGAGGCTATTTCTGCGGAACAACTGCTCCGTGTACGCAACGCAAACTTACCAGTCTGTGTTGTCGAGGCGCCACAAATCTGAAGCAGGCGCGAAAGTATCTACGACTCGGCGACGTCCTCATCGGGATATTCTGGCTCTCGATATCTGGGGTCTCGTACTGTAAGACCCAACCTTTGTGAACGTTCAACTAATTCCTTCTGAAGGTCTGAAAACGACGCCTGATCTTCCGAGCCGTCGGCAACATCGCGCTGCTTGCGGCACAGCCATCGGGCATCTCCATTTTGAGAAATCAAAGCAAATATGGCAAAAAGACGACCGGAGGAGACGACGTTGACGCCTTGACGACACGACGGAGCCACTTCAGGTAATTTGGTTTGAAACCGGCATCGTAGTGCGGAAGCTCCGTTCGTTTCATGCGCGCCAATATTAAATGTTATAAAAATGCAACCTTTGCAACCTCAATATTTCTGCATCTTCAACCATCGATGACGTCGCAGCACGTGATATGAAAAACAATCGCAAGGAGGTGTCTCTTAATCTTACTTATTACAAACAAAATCCGTCCTTACTTGTACCCCCTCCCCCAACCCACACAGAAAATTTAAAAAACACCCCGAATTTGAAAAAAAAATGAAGAAATACCTTTGAGAACATGGTACTGTTATTATATGACAATTTTGAAGCGTTTCATGCAGTAAACAGTGCCAATTTTGGGGCGTCAATTAACTTTATGTTGTCAGTAAATATAGAGATGGTATTCATTTAATGTTTCTATTGTAATAAAACATCACTGCCTCCTGCGTGTCAAGAGTCCTGGAGCCTGAACGGTGACTTGCACAATGCACATGCTTAGATTATAATTTTTTGTCTGACCCAAAAATACTATCACTGTCGTGTTTTTTTTTTTTTATTTAACAAATGTTGACGATAAGACTCCTACGTTAGTCTGATGTTCAAGAAAAATGGTAGTACTCTTCTCTCTTGTGTACGAGAAACTAGGAGAGCAATTATCTTGTCAGTTTTTTTAATCAACGTAACACTAAATGTTTAGGAAGCCCACATTTATTAAAGGTTTAACGATTTTTTTTAAATTCTATTAGTTCTGTCTAAAGACACAGATTCTGAGTAGGTATAGTATAATTATTATATTGAGAGATGTTAAAAGGTATCAGTAAAAAAATTAAAAACAAATACAGGAGTTACACGAATGACACATTTGCTCCAAAAGCGAATAGCTAAACGCACTATCTCTTTATTATACACTGACGCTACACATGGTAGACATATACTTTGTTTCATGTATAGTCCCGTATTTGCCGGGCTATAGTGCGCACCCGGTGCTTAGTCCGCACTGCCGTGCGTAGTCCGCACGTGCTGCTTAGTCGACACGAAAATCTTCTGATTCATGGCACACCTTGACAAATGTCAGCTTTCTTAGCTCACAAAGAAGTATACAAAAACCATTGTTAACATACTCTTTCATTGACAAAATTCGCCACGTCTCGTCATAATGAACGATCTTGAAAAACAAGATTCCTGTATTGTCCGCACGCGTATATAATCCGCACAGACTAAAATTTAAACTTTCAAACATGTATAGTCCGGGTGACTTTCTACCGGAAAATACGGTAGTTATAATGCCTAATTTATTGGCCAACCGCTCATATAATCGTTATGATGGATATGTCAATGTTCGGTCTAGCGAACCATGCTCCCCTAAATAAAAATGACTTTGTACCTAATGCAAATGTAGTACAACTTAATTGAAGTAAAATCAGTACTTACCCTGTTTCAGAAATATTTTCACTTCGCTATAAAACATCGGGAAGTATCTTCGCTGCGTAAAAGCGCCTATTTAAGGTAAAAAAAATACCATTTACTATTTCACTTAACTCGGCGCGTTTTATTTGATACAAAAAAATTGTTTAAAATTGAAAAGCTAAACAGGCGAAATATTTCGTTCGCAATAAATAGGAAACATTGGTGATTTTCGCAAGTCAAAAACAGACGCCGCAATATTCTGAAAATTCTACTTGAGAACAAACTTCAAAAAATACACAGCATAAACTCCTCACCTGAAAACCATTGGAGCTTTCAAGGCTTCACCAAAATACAATATTGGAATATCTAAAGAAGAAAAAAAACGTAGTGTCATAATAATAATAATGATAATATTATTTATTTTGGGTGCCCAAAAACAACCACATCAGTCTTCCCCTTGGTGTTTTTGAGCAAGGTAAATTTTCGTATAGGTTTTCAATAGATTATTTTTAACAGAAGATTCCAAAAGCATTTTTGACCGGAGATAACTAAGGCGTGCACGTACTCAGAGAGTTGCTGTCGTACCAGTATCGGATTTCATATTCGAAGTTGTTCAGAGGAGAAAATCTGCAAGTTAAGCGTAAAATATAAGTGATGTATTTTGAAGAAAAAAACCAAACAAAACACATACATTAATAATTATCATCACCCTCGTAAATAAGATTTCTGTGCAGATTTGCAGTAAAAATTATAATAACATTTTCTATAGTTTATCCATAGTTATAACAACAGTTTCGTAAACGCAGGGGGCGTGGCCTTGTGGTCGCTTCTATGTTCGTGACTGGTCTGGGGTTCGCTGGGTGAAAGACATTCCAGCTGTAGAGTTCGACTGACGTATTCAGCGATAACATTGCAATCCCCTACAAAGAATTGTTACGCTTTTCTGTTGAAAAGCTGTTGAAAAAGTCAATAGAGGATATATAATGTCAACAGCTTTTCTGTTTACTTTCTTTTGAATATTGGCCCACTTTTCAATGAAACTCAACAGACTTCCATGATGCTTTTCTGTTGAAAAGCTGTTGAAAAAAGTCATGAGAGGATATAAATGTCAATAGCTTTTCAACTGACTTTCTCTAGCTTTTCTGTTGACTTTCTTTTGAATATTGGCCCACTTTGTAATAACAAAGTCAACAGACTTTCTGTCGCCTCCATGATTCTTTTTCTTCTGCTTTTCAATTGAAATGCTACAGCTTTTCAACTGAAAGCTACAGATTCAAAAGAAAAAAAAATCGTTACAGCTTAGCTATTTATTCAACAAAGTTTTGGAAGCTTACTATGGCTTTCCACTCTCCTCAAAATAACTTCGCAGCAAAATTCCGTAAAAAAAAAGAACGCGATTTCTTTTTTTCTTAAATTTTGGTAGTAAATGGCGTTTCTGTGGTGTTTGAAGGCACTACTACTACATATACCGAGAAATACACATTAGAAACGAACACAAACACAAACACCATGAAGACTGATTATCCTGAAACACAGTCCTATTGACTGCTCCAGAGCCTTATATAGCCTACATATTGAAGGAATTCATTTGGTCGGTGACCACCTCAACACTTATGAAAATTCCAAGTATTTGATCTTCTCCTCGCGAGTGCGTCAAAGGGAAAACAGTATTTTAAAGGTCGTGGACGATATCTCTTACTAGAAAAGCATTGGTACATCTAATAATAATTCGGGACAGTTGCTAAAACAACAGCCACAAATACGGCTCCTAGAGAAATATTATCGCTTCTCTGCATAGCACCGCTCAGGACGAAGCGAGTCAAGACAGTTCTCCACTTTCAAATAGTGATTTTGCTTTTTTTACTAGTTGACAATTTCATATGGCATTTCAAGTCACTATGCCACTTACAAAGTCAGAACGGCAGGACATGCTTTTCGAACGCCTGGCCTCCAGCCCACGCCCCCATGCCTTCCGCCGTGCTTTGATTGCACGCGCGGGCTCGACGTGCCCGAACGCCGAAGCGTTTTCAAGGGTAGTAGGCTCGGGTTGGAAGCGGGACAACTGAAGCTGCTTCTCGTCTCTCACCATGTCGGAGACTATTGAAAAACTTAGCCGCTTTTGACATCTAGTTGAGGTGTACAATATCAAAAAAACCAACGGAAAGTCTGTAGCTTTTCTATTGACACTGGCTATAGAGAGTCCAACTGAAAATTTTCAACACGAAGTAAACAACGTCTGCAGTCCTTCTGATGACATTGTCAACAGAAAGTCAGCAGAAATAAATCAACATAAAGTCAATAGAAAGTCAACAGCTTTTTTTTTTGACTCAGGTTGAGAAACCACCAGAAAAGTTTCAACACAAAGTCAACAAACTTTCTGTTAACCATGTCAACAGAAAGTCAGCAGGAAAAAATCAACATTCAGTCAATAGAAAGTCAACAGCTTTTCTTTTGACTCGAATACAACGAAAATCATCAGAAAAGTTTCAACAGAAAGTCAACAAACTTTCTGTTGACCATGTCAACAGAAAGTCAACAGAAAAAATCAACATGAAGTCAATAGAAAGTCAACAGCTTTTCTTTTGACTCAGGTTGACGAAAATCATCAGAAAAGTTTCAACACAAAGTCAACAAACTTTCTGTTGACCATGTCAACAGAAAGTCAAAGTCAAAGAAGTAATCACAGTCAACAGGAAGTCAACACGTTTGCTTTCAATAAAAAGTCAAAAATCATTTTTATAGGGGATACACTTTACCGAAAAACCGAGTATAAATTTTCGCTACCTGGATTACGGAGCTATAAATCTATCTGGTTTCTATTCGGATTTCAGGTTTTCAGAAATTACTCTTTTGTCTTGAACCTGGATATCGGGTTCACAAAAACAGATTTCCAGTTACATAATTCAGGTAGTGAAAAGTTATCTGGATTTTTCGGTAAGGCTTGTCATGCTGTTTACTTGTTCTCCGGGTTGTCCATCTGCCTTTTTCACAATAGACGCATACCCAGGTTAGAATTAGAAAGAGGCTCTTTAAATGCTGTTGTACCATTACTCTCCAAAAGTAACAAAATACCGTTACTCGTTACTTGGCCTTAAAAGTGACTAAGTTCGTTACTCGTTCCTTTTCTAAAAAGAGTAACTAAATACGCTGCTCGTTACCGAAAAAAGTAACTAGGTAGAAGTTATTCGTTACTACTAACGCGTTATGTACATGCCTGGCTATACACCAGGTGCATACGGATTATCTAGGGAGGGAGAACCTTTATTTTTCAGCTTAAATTTGTCTATGCAGTCCACACACCGGGGAGGAATGTATAGTTTGAAAAATACGGTACTTCCTAAATAAGTTCCATTCGTTTTCCTGCAGTCTGTATATATTGTCTTTTATATTATTCCTTACGATTACGTTTATTTTATACAGCTAATCTTGACGGTGGTTAAAGAAGTCCCTGTATGTTGAAGTAATCTAAATCAATCCTACTTGGGAAACAAGACTCACAGGGAATCTCCCTTTGCTGCGGTTGTGTCCAATAGCTCCTCAGCATGGTCGCCATTGCTTCCACGAAGTGAAGCGCAGGTGGCAAGGTAGCCAGATTTCCGTTATATCGCTGCAGCGGAAAACAAACAAAAACGGTAATTATAGGTGTTATCCCTGTGTAAATCAATGTATAACAGTATCTGCGCTTTAACGGCGATAACCGATATTCGTTCATTCATTCATTCATTCAGTTCATTCATTCATTCATTCATTCATTCGTTTATTTTATGTGCTCATGAACAGCTTGACGATAGACTATATGGGCGAGGTTTCAGCACCGTAAGTCGTAACACGACGTCAGAGTGACACGTGACATGAAGTTACGTGGCCACATTATGGGACGCGATGTTGTCACATGACGTCATAAAAAAATTTCTCTAGTGAGAAACTTTGTTCCTAAATTTAGCGGATAAATTTTTATGCGTCCTGCGACGTCACACGACACCATGCACATGACGTCATTGAAAAGGGCTAAATTTAGCGGGACAGTCTTCTTTTTAAATATGGTCGATACATTTTCCAAGGTGTCCTGCGTCGTGACATGGCAACATGATGTCGCGTGACATCATAGTTAATGCGGAGTGCAATGTGTGTAGCGTGTGGGCGGCAGAGCAAGCTGCAGCGCATCGGCTGTTGCCGCGGTTCTTTTGCAGAGCCCGGCAAGGAACCGGGAATTGTTCTTTCACACGAACCTCACACGTCCATTTGAGAATATCAGTCGTTCTGTTCGGAGACCCTCCTGGAATTATCGCCGACACCCTCATATCTTTAATCTGTGGCAAAAACAAGGACGATTAAAACAGAAGAAAACATTTTGACGCACCAGGTAAAGTGTATGGATTTATATCGTCTGCTAACCTTGTGTCCAAGTTCACCTTGGCAATGTCGTCGAACCATGCCAGGCGCTTGGTGAAATTGAGCAAAACCTCCTTCATGTCAGACACCCACCATTCGAGCTGAGAAAAGAGCAAAAAGGAATACAAATAATTAAATAAACTAGCTTGCAAGCGTTTAGAATATTGAGAAAAAATTCACAGGGTCTCTTATGCTATCCCTCAGACGACTAAAGGCTAATGCTCAAGCGCAGATGCGTTAAAGGCAGACACATGATTTACTTTAATTCACGCTCTCTTTTTCACATTCTCTTTTTTGACATTATTCTGCTTAAAGTCCTTCTTAATTCCCATTGATTACTCTTACTTCTCTTTAATTCCTCTTAATTCACATTAATTCCTCTTAATTCACTTTCATTCCTCTTAATTCGCTTTGCCACCCTCCTTAATTTCATTGCCTCTGATTCGCGCAAGTGGTCACGTAAACGTTTTGGTACCTTTCGTGTCGCCGACATGTTTTCGCTCGCAGACTTTGAAGGTAGACTTTACGATGAGACATATAAGGCTTTCGCCCTAATTAAACAACGCTCCGAAAAGAAAAAGATAGACACGGCAAGCGCTGGATAAACATGACAAACAGCTGCATACTGGACTTGCCGCGTCATCTCCCTCAACCGATCACAGATTGGTCACGAGTGCAGCGTCAGCATTCGGCCAGGACTCCTGCTCAATCAGTGTTTCAGTGCGCGCACCTCACCGCATAAAAGGAGAAATTTTTAACGCTTCACGATAAACCGAACACTCGTTAGTATCCCGGGTTCTGGAGATAAGCGAAAGAGTATAGGACGTGCAAGTTCGGCCGCTCTTTGCGAGCTTCGTGCGTTCGTTTACCCGCCAGATGCGCACAACGTGTTTTTGTTTTCCCCGAACTTCCACCAATGACGGCTCGTTCCTTGCGCATTCTCCGTGTATCGCCCTTTGATTGACGTGCACCTTCTTCCGTTCCGATACTCCAAAGACGCATCACCATCAGCAGCAACATCACCATCACCATCACTATCATCATCATCATCATCACCATGACCATCATCATTAATTATTATTATTATTATTATTATTATTATTATTATTATTATTATTATTATTATTATTATTATTATTATTATTATTATTATTCTTTCGGAATTTTGATATCGGACTTTTATGAAACAGAAAGTAAACTCAACATACTGTGCATTTTCGAGTTGACTATTAGTATATTAAAAGTATGCCTAGAGCGTGCATAAACCTAGCGAGCTGACTGGGTTCCTGGCTGGAGCGGAGCTGATGAACTCGCGCAGCACACAACGAAAACGATTGCGGTGCACACACCGGGTGTTTCTGCAAACAATTTCAAGAATTTTCAAAACTTGAGTGGTTATGAACAAAAAGGAACTATTTTTCGGGAACTAACTGCCAGTTACGGAGGAGGTCTGGGATTGCAAACAAATGTACTGATTAGCAATATAGTCCGCTAACACTGCCTAGTTAACTTTTTATTTGTGAAAATAAACATATGGTTTCAATTAAAAATTTGTGAAGCGTGATCAAAACCCTAAATGAATCGATTTTAAGACGACCTCAAGCGCGTGGAAAGTGTGACTTTGCGCCAAAGTTATCACTCGTACAACAGGCGAAAGGCCGTCCATGCGAAAAAGCGGATATTCGTATGATTCGCGTTTTCATCGCCTGCCCTGCGCCTGTCGCACGAGTGGTAAATCGTGAAAAAGGCATAATCTATACTTCAGATATTATACAAAATATATACATATATATCTGTTTTATAAAAAAAAATCTTACAATGAAATTATTTTTATTATATTGATTCATATTCTGCCATGGGTTGGGCAAGGATGGCTCTTTGAGATATACGTTTTTT
>JAZHYW010043342.1:0-11800 GCA_037355805.1 Ixodes ricinus
GACTCTGCTTCATTTTGTTTTTGAAAACAAAAGGAAAAAAATACAGTTCTTTTTGGTATCACTCAGGAAGAACACAGGTCAAATACTACGACGTAGTTCTGTCTAAATGTTTCTAAAAAGGTCAGTCAAACTTTGGAACGCGCCAAGTTGCCGAAGTCGGCAGACTCTTGCGGGCAAACCGAGGCGTAACCAACAACGCATTCAAGGCCACGGCGTTGTGCGTAGCCAACATTGAGCTAAACGTCATCAACATTGCCCTTTTCGCTTGTTTACTTCTCCGGGTAAGCGTAACGGGTGACGTCAGCAACATTTACTCTCGGCGCTCAGCGGTGTCCACGCGACTGGCGTAACGCGCCTGCGCAGCGCGCTACTTGGGAGCCGTCCGGCTGTCCCGCCATTACCGCCATTTCCCACATCACAACCGCCGTCGTCGTCTCACAGTTTGTGTTTATTGGCTCTCGGAGTTTCGTTCACACAACGCTGGCAGACTGACGCCGCAGTTGTGCAGACGTCGCTGGATACCGTAGACGCCGAAACGTCGTGAAGACTGCGGTGCAGACGACACGTGCGCCTGGCACGCCCGCCACGAACCCGCCCGTCGTTGCGTCAGAGAATCACGTGACATCTCGTACCACGTTGTAGCAATAGGTATGTTCGATCCGGCCAGAGAGTTCTGAACCAGTTCTGTCCGAGTTCAGAGGAGTGCAGGAGTCGTGCAGCGGCGGCGCAGGACCAGTGCAGCCGCTGCGCTAGGACTGGCGCTGTGATCGGCTTTCCGAGCGGAAGCGCAGGGTGTCGTCTGCATCTGTTGGCTCTCGTTTCTCCACGCTACGTTGTATGCTACATTTAATTAGTCGCGGTTTGATGAGACCATTCGTGTTTCCTTATTTTAAAGTATAATAACCGAATATTTTCTGTGAATATTTTTTTCGAGTGTAACTGAAAAATTGAAAGCCATTTACAACTCCCTGTAATGCCGAATTAGAGCGCAGCTCTTGAGAAGGAGGAGGGAAGGGTACGGGGGGGGGGCAAGTGACCTCGGAGGGGGAGGGGGGTCACGTGACGTCACCGATGACGTCATCAATGATGATGACGATGACGATGCTGATGCCGATGATGTCATCAGTGACGTCACTGATGACGTCATCACTCCTGATGACGATGCGGATGCCGATGACGTCATCAGTGACGTCACTCGAGGACGTCATCGGCATCCGTATCGTCATCGTCATCATCATCACGTGACCTCGGGGGGTCGTGATCAGGGGGTCACGTGACCTGGGGACCACGTGACCTGGGGGTCACGTGACCCTCGGGGGGGTCCCGGGTGACCCGGGGTCACGCGACCGCGAGCGGTTACGCCGACGGCGACGGCGACACCGCTCATGCCGGAAACGGGCACCTGAGAGCTGCGCTCTAAAACGTTTTCTGCACGAAATGTGTTTCTGTCTGCATTTTTAACGGCCGTTCGGTTCCTGTCGTTTCCGTAAGCGTTCGTGTCCTTCACATTCATTTAGCAATAGTAGATTCACTCCAAGTCTCTCGAGTTTCTCATTTCGGCGATAGGTTCGCGGCATCAGGATGATTTTGCGTCGGGAGTCACTGGCGGCAGCGCGCGGTCGGTAGCGGTCACCTCGAAGACGAAAGCCTGACGATAGCGTTTTGGCCAAGACAGTTATCGACCGTAACTTTGGCGTCAAGCTGAAGCGTTTATTTCATTCTCGAGAAATACCTGCGTGGAACTACCTAAGCCACTGCACAGATTCTCGGCGTTTTAGCCAATCGCGCTATGACTCCGCGCAGTTGCGCCGACAAATGTGCATTATTATGTAGCAGCTCGCGGCGCGCGAGCGTCACCGTGCGAACCCAGTCGGCTAAGGACGCGGCTCAGCCCATGGGAAATATCCGCAGTAGATCGCCACCGCGTCTGCGAAGAACGGACGGCGCAGTTCGCACGTGGTCAGAAAGAGACTGGCGCAAGGAGTCGACGTAGACTGCCGACGAACGGACGAGCAGTCGACGGCGAGAGTCATGCGTTAAGATAGACTAAGGATGTGCAGATTCTTGTTGAACCGCGCCTGTATGTTCTGCGACAGGCGCGCGGCGTGCGGAAGGCAGACAGCTTTCAGCACGAGAGGACGATGGGCTGGACGTGGCCGGCGTCTCGGCGCGTAAGCTGGTCGTGGGCGCGCGCTCGTAGCAGCCAGCGTCGTCTACCGTGCGTGAGGCGCCGTGTGGTTGTGAAGAGCGGTAGCAAGATCGCTGCGTTGGCACAGGAGCTCGAGCGCAATTGTTCAATGTTCTTTAGTATCTCAGGTAGAATCGTCGTTGCGAATTGGACGAAGAAGATGAACCATCTTCGGCACGCTGCACAAGCAGTTCGAGCGCGGAGGTTAAGGAACCGCAGTGTTACCTCGAGTCGCCTGAAGAGCCTGCCGTCCTCAGCTTGCGCTTCACCCGGAGCTGCGCTACTAGCTCAGACGCTGCAGTGGAGCTTGCCAAGCCAATGCCGATTCTCGGCAGTTTTTCTCAGGCCCGTTAGTGGGCGTCCACAGATACCAGCGGACAAAGCATGCAGTATTATGCTCAGCTACGGGGCATGCGAGGGCCAATGTACTAAATCCCAGACCTCTGCAATGTATCGGAGTCGTCAGTATGCATCCAAGAGCAACTGAAGGCGGGGACTATCAAGAGTGCAATACCTTTCCCGTGTCTGTAAGGAAGAATATCAACACTTTGGATCCCCACATAGCATCAAAAAGAAACAATTTACGTGAGCCAATATTTCAACACTTACCACAGGGAGCCAAACCTACACGAGCAGGTGCCTAAAACGCTTTCAGAATATCATAATCAATCAAATTCCTACCCTCGGTTATAATCTCAATTCCGCGTCCACCGCGGGTACGTTATTATCATAAATGAGAGGAAACGCAACCTCCGTATCGGCGTTATTGTTACACATCGCAGACATTTGAGCAAGAGCTGCGAAAAATGGCACCGCGAGCAGAGACGGACGAGGAGTGTCGTCTGCTATCGCCGTCTGCTCTTGTCGTCTGCTTCTGCACGGACGCTGAACTGACTCCGGAGCCGGTGCAAGATTTTGAGGAACTGGGTCTGAACTCGTTCAGAACTGGGATGAATCGAACGCGCCAGTGCAGCGGCCGTACAACTTCCGGTTGAATCGAATGCACCAGTTCCTGCACTGCTGAACTAGTTCAGCCAGTTCAGGCGAATCGAACAGACCTATTAGTTTTTAACGGCCCGGGGCCAATGTTGCACGACGGAGCCGAAGCTTCGGTTTCGATTTCTGCTCATGTTTAAAGTAAGATTTAACAAAATATACCCCATTTTTCGCGAAGCAAATGACTTAGTGTCTTTTATTAGTGATTTTAATGTGAAATCAATCATCATTTCAAATTTCCGGAATTGAGCGGAGTTGCATTTAAGACTCAATTATTTGCAATTCTGCGAAAGTCATTGTACTGTAATATATTTAGTGCTCAGGTCACGGACAACTTAAGAAACACAGGGCGTAGCGAGCACCAAGCATTTTAAGAACAAACGAAGAAGCAAGGCTTCGAAATAGTATGCGTCTTTTTAAAAGGGCACTGACACCCCCAAAATAATTTGTTAATTTACAAAGCAATTTTCGAACCTAGAAACCGCGTATTTGCAGACAAAAAAAAGAAAGAAAGAAAAAACGTTTGAGGGAGCCGAATTTGAAGTTCCCGCGCTCCTCGGTGACGCCAAAAGTGGTCTGCGTTCTAAAGCATTTTTTTTGCTCTGCTGCTCTTCAACCGGAAATGTCGTCATCGATCAGGCGCGATCGCTCTCGAATTTCGCTTCGTGCCGGCAATCCTTGCGGAAGCGGACGAAGCGTCAGTTGCAACATGCGACTGTTCTGCTAAAGCTTTCCAAAACACATTCAAAAGCGGTGCAGTTGAAGACGAAGGGCTGCAGACTTTAATGAGAGACCTGCGAGGCGACGTCGCGTTGGTGTTGTCTCAAGCACTGTCGCAGCACTGGCACACCCGAAAGTGCCCCTCAACAGACGCTTCCAAAGAATGAAGAGCAAAATAAAGCGCCCCTGGAGGCTATTTCTGCGGAACAACTGCTCCGTGTACACACCGCGAACTTACCAGTCTGTGTTATCGAGGCGCCACAAATCTGAAGCAGGCGCGAAAGTATCTACGACTCGGCGACGTCCTCATCGGGATATTCCGACTCTCGATATCAGGCGTCTCGTACTGTACCAGACCCAACCTTTGTGAACGTTCAACTAATTCCTTCTGAAGGTCCGAAAACGACGCCTGATCTTCCGAGCCTTCGGCAACATCGCGCTCGCTTGCGGCACAGCCATCGGGCGTCTCCATTTTGAGCGATCAAAGCAAATATGGCAAAACAGACGACCGGAGACGACGTCGACGCCTTGACGTCACGACGGAGCCACTTCAGGTAATTTGGTTTGAAACCGGCATCGTAGTGCGGAAGCTCCGTTCGTTTCATGCGCGCCATTATTAAATGTTATAAAAATGCAACCTTTGCAACCTCAATATTTCTGCATATTCAACCATCGATGACGTCGCAGCACGTGATATGAAAAACAATCGCAAGGAGGTGTCTCTTAATCTTACTTATTACAAACAAAGTCCTTCCTTACTTCCCGAACCATAAAATCCTTCCCCAACCCAGAAAAAACTTAAAAAAAACACCCCGAATTTGAAAAACAAAAATGAAGAAAGACCTTTGAAAACATGGTACTGTTATTATATGACAATTTTGAAGCGTTTCATGCAGTAAAAGTGCCAATTTTGGGGCGTCAATGAACTTTTATGTTGTCAGTAAATATAGAGATGGTATTCATTTAAGACTTAGTTCGACGTGAGCGCGTTGGTGAAGTTAAATAAAGAACCGAAAGAATAAACATAGGGACCAGGCAAAACAGCACCTCTGTGTTGTTTAGGTTGGGTTAGTAAAAAGCCCCAAAATTGGACGCTTTTACCATGAAACGCTTCAAAATGGTCATATAATAAGAGTACCATGTTTTCAAAGGTCTTTCTTCATTTTTTTTTCAAAATTCAGGGTGCTGTTTTGTCCTTCCATATGTTTATTCTTTCTGTTCTTATTCACTTTTAATGTTTCTATTGTAATAAAACATCACTGCCTCCTGCGTGTCAGAGTCCTGGAGCCTGAACGGTGACTTGCACAATGCACATGCTTAGATTATAATTTTTTTTCTGACCCAAAAATACTATCACTGTCGTGTTTTTTTTTTGTTTTTTTTTCTTTAACAAATGTTGACGATAAGACTCCTACGTTAGTCTGATGTTCAAGAAAAATGGTAGTACGTCCTCTCCCTCGTGTACGACAAACTAGGAGAGCAATTATCTTGTGCAGTTTTTTTAATCATCGTAACACTAAATGTTTAGGAAGCCCACATTTATTAAAGGTTTACCGATTTTTTTTAAATTCTATTAGTTCTGTCTAAAGACACAGATTCTGAGTAGGTATAGTATAATTATTATATTGAGAGATGTTAAAAAGTATCAGTGAAAAAATTAAAAACAAATTCAGGAGTTACACAAATGACACATTTGCTCCAAAAGCGAATAGCTAAATGCACTATCTCTTTAATATACACTGACGCTACACATGGTAGGCATATACTTTGTTTCATGTATAGTCCCGTATTTGCCGGGCTATAGTGCGCACCCGGTGCTTAGTCCGCACTGCCGTGCGTAGTCCGCACGTGCTGCTTAGTCGACACGAAAATCTTCTGATTCGTGGCCCACCTTGACAAATGTCTGCTTTCTTAGCTCACAAAGAAGTATACAAAAACCATCGTTAACGTACTCTTTCATTGACAAAATTCGCCACGTCTCGTCATAATGAACGATCTTGAAAAACAACATTCCTGTATAGTCCGCACGCGTAGATAATCCGCACAGACTAAAATTTAAACTTTCAAACATGTATAGTCCGGTGACTTTCTACCGGAAAATACGGTAGTTATAATGCCTAATTTACTGGCCAACCGCTCATATAATCGTTATAATGAATATTTCAATGTTCGGTCTAGCGAACCTGCTCCCCTAAATAAAAATGCCTTTGTACCTAATGCAAATGTAGTACAACTTAATTGAAGTAATATCAGTACTTACCCTGTTTCAGAAATATTTTCACCACTTCCCTTAAAACATCGGGAAGTATCTTCGCTGCGTAAAAGCGCCTATTTAAGGTAAAAAAAAAAGAAATACCATTTATATCTCACTTCACTCGGCGCGTTTTATTTGATACAAAAAAATTGTTCAATATTTAAAAGCTAAACAGGCGAAATATTTCGTTCGGAATAAATAGGAAACATTGGTGATTTTCGCAAGTCAAATACAGACGCCGCAATATTCTGAAAATTCTTCTAGAGAACAAACTTTAAAAAATACACATCATAAACTCCTCACCTGAAAACCATTGGAGCTTTCAAGGCTTCACCAAAATACAATATTGGAATATCTAAAGAAGAAACAAAACACGTAGTGTCATAATAATAATGATAATATTCTTTATTTTGGGTGCCCAAAAACAACCACATCGGTCTTCCCCTTGGTGTTTTTGAGCAAGGTAAATTTTCGACAGGTTTTCAATAGATTATTTTTAACAGAAGATTCCAAATGCATCTTTGACCGGAGATAACTATAGGCGTGCACGTACTCAGAGAGTTGCTGTCGTACCAGTATCGGATTTCATATTCGAAGTTGTTCAGAGGAGAAAATCTGCAAGTTAAGCGTAAAATATAAGTGATGTATTTTGAAGAAAAAAACGAAACAAAAAACATACATTAATAATTATCATCATCCTCGTAAAATAAGATTTCGTGCAGATTTGCAGTAAAAATTATAATAACATTTTCTATAGTTTGTCTATAGTTATAACAACAGTTTCGTAAACGCAGGGGGGCGTGGCCTTGTGGTCGCTTCTAGGTTCGTGATTGGTCCTGGGGTTCGCTGGGTGAAAGACATTCCAGCTGTAGAGTTCGACTGACGTGTTCAGCGATAACATTGCAATACACTTTACCGAAAAACCGAGTATAAATTTTCGCTACCTGGATTACGGAGCTATAAATCTATCTGGTTTCTATTCGGATTCAGGTTTTCAGAAATTATTCTTTTGTCTTGAACCTGGATATCGGGTTCACAGAAACAGATTTCCAGTTACATAATCCAGGTAGTGAAAAGTTATCTGGATTTTTCGGTAAGGCTTGTCATGCTGTTTACTTGTTCACCGGGTTGTCCATCTGCCTTTTTCACAATAGACGCATACTCAGGTTAGAATTAGAAAGAGGCTCTTTAAATGATGTTGTACACATTACTCTCCAAAACTAACAAAATACCGTTACTCGTTACTTGGCCTTAAAAGTGACTAAGTTCGTTACTCGTTCCTTTTCTAAAAAAGTAACTAAATACGCTGCTCGTTACGGAAAAAAGTAACTAGGTAGAAGTTATTCGTTACTACTAACGCGTTATGTACATGCCTGGCTATGCACCAGGTGCATATGGATTATCTAGGGAGGAGGAGAACCTTTATTTTTCAGCTTAAATTTGTCTATGCAGTCCACACACCGGGGCGGAATGTATAGTTTGAAAAATACGGTACTTCCTAAATAAGTTCCATTCGTTTTCCTGCAGTCTGTATATATTGTCTTTTATATTATTCCTTACGATTACGTTTATTTTACACAGCTAATCTTGACGGTGGTTAAAGAAGTCCCTGTATGTTGAAGTAACCTAAATCAATCCTACTTGGGAAACAAGACTCACAAGGAATCTCCCTTTGCTGCGGTTGTGTCCAATAGCTCCTCAGCATGGTCGCCATTGCTTCCACAAAGTGAAGCGCAGGTGGCAAGGTAGCCAGATTACCGTTATATCGCTGCAGCGGAAAACAAACAAAATAGGTAATTATAGGTGTTATCCCTGTGTAAATCAATGTATAACGGTATCTGCGCTTTAACGGCGATAACCGATATTCATTCATTCATTCATTCATTCGTTCATTCATCTCATTCATTCATTCATTCGTTTATTTTATGTGCTCATGAACAGCTTGACGATAAACTATATGGGCGAGGTTCAGCAGCGTAAGTCGTTGCACGACGTCAGAGTGACACGTGACATAAAGTTACGTGGCCAGATTATGGGACGCGATGTTGTCACATGACGTCATAAAAAAATTTCTCTAGTGAGAAAATGTGTTCCTAAATTTAGCGGATAAATTTTTGTGCGTCCTGCGACGTCACACGACACCATGCACATGACGTCATTGAAAAGGGCTAAATTTAGCGGGACAGTCTTCTCTTTTAAATTTAGTCGATACATTTTCCGAGGTGTCCTGCGTCGTGACATGGCAACATGATGTCGCGTGACATCATAGTTAATGCGCAGTGCAATGTGTGTTAGCGTGCGGGCGGCAGAGCAAGCTGCAGCACATCGGCTGTTGCCGCGGTTCTTTTGCAGAGCCCGGCAAGGAACCGGGAATTGTTCTTTCACACGAACCTCACACGTCCATTTGAGAATATCAGTCGTTCTGTTCGGAGACCCTCCTGGAATTATCGCCGACACCCTCATATCTTTAATCTGTAGCAAAAACAAGGACGATTAAAAGAGAAGAAAACATTTTGACGCACCAGGTAAAGTGTATATGGATTTATATCGTCTGCTAACCTTTGTGCCAAGTTCACCTTGGCAATGTCGTCGAACCATGCCAAGCGCTTGGTGAAATTGAGCAAAACCTCCTTCATGTCAGACACCCACCATTCGAGCTGAGAAAAGAGCAAAAAGGAATACAAATAATTAAATAAACTAGTTTGCAAGCGTTTAGAATATTGAAGAAAAAATTCACAGGGTCTCTTATGCTATCCCTCAGACGACTAAAAGGCTAATGCTCAAGCGCAGATGAGTTAAAGGCAGACACATGATTTACTTTAATTCACGTTCTCTTTTTTCATATTCTCTTTTTTGACATGATTCTCTTAAAGTCCTTCTTAATTCCCATTGATTACTCTTACTTCTCTTTAATTCCTCTTAATTCACATTAATTCCTCTTAATTCAATTTCATTCCTCTTAATTCGCTTTGCCACCCTCCTTAATTTCATTGCCTCTGATTCGCGCAAGTGGTCACGTAAACGTTTTGGTACCTTTCGTGTCGCCCGACATGTTTTCGCTCGCAGACTTTGAAGGTAGACTTTACGATGAGACATATAAGGCTTTCGCCCTAATTAAACAACGCTCCCGAAAAGAAAAAGATAGACACGGCAAGCGCTGGATAAACATGACAAACAGCTGCATACTGGACTTGCCGCGTCATCTCCCTCAACCGATCACAGATTGGTCACGAGTGCAGCGTCAGCATTCGGCCAGGACTCCTGCTCAATCAGTGTTTCAGTGCGCGCACCTCACCGCATAAAAGGAGAAATTTTTAACGCTTCACGATAAACCAGACACTCGTTAGTATCCCGGGTTCTGGAGATAAGCGAAAGAGTATAGGACGTGCAAGTTCGGCCGCTCTTTGCGAGCTTCGTGCGTTTGTTTACCCGCCAAATGCGCACAACGTGTTTTTGTGTTCCCCGAACTTCCACCAATGACGGCTCGTTCCTTGCGCATTGTCCGTGTATCGCCCCTTTGATTGACGTGCACCTTCTTCCGTTCCGATGCTCCAAAGACGCATCACCATCAGCAACAACATCACCATCACCATCACTATCATCATCATCATCATCACCATGACCATCGTCATTAATTATTATTATTATTATTATTATTATTATTATTATTATTATTATTATTATTATTATTATTATTATTATTATTATTATTATAATAAGACACGTCTGAGCGTGTTAAGAAGTTGTTATCCCAGATACGCCACTATTTTTGCATTCATCAATTTGTTCCCTCGTGTAAATGCACTCCAGTGGGTTATGTGGATCATGTTGAAATATCTAGGTATTGGAATTGAATGGTGACCTTTCATGGAATACGCACATGTGGGAACTGTGTGTGTGCTTAGACGTGTTTCTTGTCTACTGCATAATATGAGATCGCTTGTTCCACAATATGTTAAAAAGATGTGATCATTAATGCCTTGGCTTACTAGTCGTTTCTTCACTATGGAATAACCATTTATGGTGGCTGTTCTACGTTATGGCAAAAGAAAATTGACAATATTTTGACTGAATGTTTAGAAGTATTATATACGACACTGATACAGAAACAGATTCCAGAAAAAATTGATCATATTAATCTTCCATTATGTCAAGCTCTGTTTGCTGAGACGGTTGGTCAAGACTTTTGGGATGACAATTTTAAAGTTCCCCACATTGCACCTCGGGCACTCAGACATATTACTCGTTTTGAGGTGCCGAGAATGTCAACGAGGTATGGCAGGAAGACAACGAATATTTTATGTACTTGACATTTTTAACAGTCTCCCTGAACGAGTGTTGGACCTGGACTCGAAAAAAGTTGAAACAAGCCCTACGAGACCTATTTTAAATCAAATGTGCCTGCACGTACCAGATTCATCTTCTAGGTGCCTTAAACTGTGCCTCTAAAGATTTTTTTCTTAGGCCAGTGATGTGATCTTTATCACAACTCAAGTACTGTGGCAACTTGACATGACCTGTGCTTCATTTTTTTATATATTTTGATGTGTGTGTTTCTTCATGTAATGGGACTATCAACATACCAACAACCCTGGACAACTAACTTTACTAATGCTTCAATGTTATTTTTTCTTAAAGCGTGTGTGTGTGTGTGTGTGTGTGTTTATGTGCTAGATGCACTCTTCTCTATAATGTTGAAATTAACTGATTTATAACTTCACTACTGGTGGTTTAGCCACACTAAGCCAATTTGGCTTCGGCAGACCCGAATCATACATTCGTCGCATCCGAAAAATAAACTATTATTATTATTATTATTATTATTATTATTATTATTATTATTATTATTATTATTATTATTATTATTATTATTATTATTATTATTATTATTATTATTATTATTATTATTATTATTATTATTATTATTATTATTATTTAGAACTGCACAGAAATATTCTGGATCTTTGTCTCACTGACGCGTCGAAAATGCAACGAAATTAAACCGCTTGCAGAAGACGTCAGCTTGTGCCTATAGATAAATATCACCCTGCATTTTGTATAACCATGGGATTAGCTCTACCTAGACATAAACCAATGACACTGGAAACAAGTTCTTGCTACCGCCGTGGAGACTATGTGAATTTATACCACTTCTCTATGCAAGCGTCGATTGGAGCACTATTCCAGAACTTGATGATGTGTAATGATCAGGTTCCGGGCAATGACCGATGTGGTTATGGAGGTGCGACTTGAATTGCTGTACCGCTAAAAAACAAGGTCTCGCGAACAAAAATACCCTCGTGGTTTTCAGCGGAGTTGGCAAGCGTGTTCTGGTGGTAAAGAACTACGCTCACAGAATGCTATGTCAAAAAAGGATTGCTTTCACGGGTACATGGAATTTAGTCGATTAAGAAAACGCATCAAAACTCTTCTCGAGACGGATCGGAGACAGGCGGACAACGTGAAGACGGTACTCCAGGCGGAACCCGGAAGGAAGTTTGGCGTTACGTAAAACGGTAGGTGCGGGCAGCAAGAAAAGTCCGAGAATAACGTTAATTCCGAGCGAGCGATATGTTGCAGCTCCGAGACGATCGCAAAACGCGTTTGCAACTCATTTTAGTTCCGTTTACAGATGCTACCCG